>WUQG02430695.1:0-14356 GCA_011317285.2 Androctonus mauritanicus | reverse complement strand
AAAAAAACCTCAATAATAGGGCTTATCCCGATCTTATTTTATTCATTCTGAATCATTTAAAAGGTTTTCTGTAATTTAATAACTTAAAAGAGTTTTCCTAAATTTCGATGTTGAACAGAATCTGCCCATTAAATTCCTGAAATTAGTTTTGTCACAGATTTCCCACCACGTGATTCATTTTAAGTAGTGACTATACTTCGAAAATTATTATTATATTATAGTCTAACTTATTTATTCTATTTTTAGATTTTCTAATAAGTTGTTCTTTAAGCTTTTAATGATGAGGGCTTCCCGTCATTATGGGCATTGGTGACATTATTAGAGTTGTTGTTATTCAATTACCATCTTTATACTTACTCCTACATTCTTTTAAGTTTTAAAAGAATTGAAAATGAAAATAAAATTTTTCTTCACATGACCACATGACTTTTATAATAATATAAGCAATCATTTTTTATTTACTTATTTTATTGAATAATTTCGTTCACTCGTCAGTCGATTAAAATAAAATTTTTCATTCTTAAAAATTTATGCTTTTATAAACAATCGATATAAATTATTAGTACTGTCTTAAAAGTTTATATTTATAATAAAATATTTTTATTAGTGACATAATTTCTTTATTAAAAAACACATTTCTATTATAATTATTCTAATATTTTAATTATCCATTAAATAAAATTTATCTTAAAATAATAGACTATACATCACTTTTTTAACATTAAAATTGGACATCAAAAATTTAATATATTAAGATATTAGCAAATATAATAAAATTTAAAAAATAATGAAATCGAAATCTGTAATTCTAATCATCAGATTAATGCAATAAATGTAATCAAATACAAAATTTGCAATACATAATGAAAGAGAAAATAAATTTAAAAAATAATATTTTAAAAATTCATACAATAAGGTCTTTATTTATTAATATTTACACTATACACATATTACTCCTACTTAGTATGTAATATGGCAGGCGGAACATGCATGCTTCCTTTGATGACGTTCACATTTATTTTCCCATTAGGAAGTTGAAATTATCAGTGAATTGGGTTTTCATGAACGAGAGAATAAAAAGCGTCCAATGCCCAATATGTCAGCACTAGAAGTTAGAACTAGTACAACTGAGCATGGCTATGTTCCTATATTTCTTATCCGTCTTTATTACTGGCATCTTCGCTCGTCCAACATCTACAGTGAAAGGACATCCAAGGATCGTTGTACGCAATGACAATTTGGAATCTCTCAAAAAAGATCAAGAATATATTTTCAGTAGGATTCGAAACCAATGCGAAGATATAGAAAATACGAAAATGGAAAAATGTTCAGAACGTTTTTGTCCATATAGATGTGAAGAAGATTTCAACGCAACTCGAATCCCACAATATTTAGTTCATGTAAAGTGTAACTGTGACGAAACTACTGAATGTAATAATCTTGTATATCAAATACCAGTATATCTACAGTTTAATAGGAATGAACATTTCAGCTATTACGAACAGCAACCGTTGGATTTATATGTCGCATGTGTGAAAAGAGATTATCCCGGATATAACGATAATCCAAATACTGAAGAACCAAGGAAAACATAATTTATTTTTATTGCTGTATTTTATATTTATTTATTGTATAACTTATTTATTTATTTATTATTTTAAGAGGCAATTTTTGTCTTTTTTAAATAAAATATAAAAAATATTTATTTTTAATTTTGTTTTGCATCATTTGTTTTGAAAGTATTAATTACCTATTTTAAAATATTCAATTTCAATTAGTATACAGTATTTTAAATATAATTTTTGTTTGTATTTTTAATTACTTTTTATAAAAGATTATCATGTATATTCACTTTGTTCGTCTGAATCTTCAAAATATTTTGGCAGTCAAATATCGGAGGCCATTCAAATTTTATGAGGATATACAGTAATAATTTTGAAGTTGTTTAAGTGATCCTATTATAAAATGGTAACGTTTCGACTGTTTTAAAATTTTATATCTTTTTATATTTTCGCCAATAATGATATTAGATTTATAATCGTTTGTGTGTGTATTTATATATATTAAATCAGTCAAATCAGTAAAAGTTAAAACTATGAGTATATTTTTGAAGTGTAGACTATGTGAGAACTAAAATTACAGTAATATTTTTAAATTTCATCAATCATATTCAAATAAAAATTAATTTACTTTCAAAAGAAAGACAAAACCAAAACATATCTGCATTCATATCTTTTATTCATAAATAAATAACAAATATTTATTTAGATTAAATTAAAATACGATTTAACCTAATAGTAAACAATTAGTATACATAAAATGATTTTGATCTGACCATTTTCAACATTAAATCGCCCAAGGATATATTAATAAAAAGTTTTTTAAATTAAAAAATAATTATAATCTTGATGTATTTTTTTAGTTTTTTGAAATATATATGAACTATTTTAGAATTAAGCAAGAATATAATGTGTTTAGCAGAATTGCTAAAAATGATTTCATAGAAATTCTTTATTTTATTATTTTTAATAATTAACAGAATAGGAAACAACTTCCTCACATAAATATAATTCAAAATACTATATAAATACAGTATATTATATTTAAAGGCTTCTACATCTCAAGAATAATAGCTCGGATAAAATATTTTTATAAAATTATAACCTGCCTCTATTCTAATAGCATTATTTGTCCAATAATCACCTTTGACAATACATATCCGTTTGTTTATTTATATATCGTCAATTTACCTTATCGTTGTAACTACTGTACTTTCTCTTAACGATCGTAGTGCTTCGACAATATCAATATATAAAAAAAAACTAGGTTTTATATATTCGTTATAAAAATTTAAAACATAATATGTATAGGATTATAGATCATATAAATATAATTTTATCTTTTTAACTTGCTTATATTTTTTGATATTTTATCAAAAAATTTTAGTGAAATAATTTATAAAATAAAAGAAAACAATAAAATATATTTTTACATAAAAATGTAATATTACAAGATTATTTATATAAAATACATTCTAATATAGTACATTATTTGTATATGTTTTCTGAATATAAATACACTTTATTCATTTTTGAAAACATAAAATTTATTAATTTATCAAATGAATTAAACTATAGTTGCATATAGGTAGAGTACAGTAATTCAAAATTAAAGATTGCATTAAGCAAACGAAAAAGTTCTGACGCTTAAATTTGTTTAAACACAATATCACAATAATTAATCTTGATTAAAAATTATTAATTATAAAACAGTTCCTATTTCACTTTTATGAGTACGATCTAAATTAAAGATTACAACCTAAGATAGGTTTTAGCAAGATTTTATGAATAGTTTCGTAATTATGAAAATAATAATTATTTGAAGAAATTATAATAAAATAAATTAACACAAACTATAAAATTTATTTATAAAATTTCAATGAATTTAAAAAATAAAATATTGCTCTACCTTGCCTATTAGTATAATATAATAAATGTTTTATTTTCCTATCATTATTATTTAAATTTAAATCAAATGTGTTTATTTAATTTGATTTATTACGTTATTAGTCAATAACTAAATTTCCAGATGTTCTTCCTGGTTTATAGCTAGGAATTTTTTAATAGCATACTTAAAATTATCTGCAACTTATTACTTAATAAAATAATTCATTAAAGAAATTCTGATATTTTAAAATTTATGAAAAAACAAATATGAAACTATAAACTTACAAAATATCATTTATTTAACATAATTTATCAAAATGCTTTCTTTCAAAAAATTGCTCGTTATAATTAAATCAATTTAAGATATGAAATATAGGTCTACATCTTTAAATATTACAAATTAAACTATTTTAATTTTAAAAGTTTATCATTGAAATTTATAATTTATACATTTTTACGAGGCTATAAATTTAAAATTTATAACGCTAAAAGATTAAAATGTCGCTCTTAACATTGCAATAAATTTACACTTATAGATATTAGGATTAAGATAAAGAAAAAAAATATTTTGAAATTTCAAATAATAAAAATAATAGACAAATTTCAATTTATTATTATTATTTTTGTTATTATTATATATGTGATGAATTTATTGAGAAACTACTTAATTTAAAATTTTGAAGAATTATATAAATTGTGATACAATGAATAAAGTTATATCATTTACCAATTACATTATAATTTGTGTGAATGTTATAATTGACATTTGAAAATATTTGTTACTTGGTTTGTTTTTTACGATATAAAATTCTTAGAAATATTCAGCATTTTTTTCTTTTACTATGTTTTTTTTTCCTTTTTAGTATATAACATTTATGTATTTACTCTTCAAAAATTGTTTACTTTAAGTATACTATCGATTTTAAATTTCTTAAGAATAAAAAAAAAACAATAAAAATCCAAAAGGAGCTAAATTAGGTTATTCATCTATCACGCGATCACGAAACTTCCCAATTATAGTTAATATGATAAGCACATGATAATATTAATCAGCAGTTACCGCAATTAAATTTATTTTAATAAAAAAATATCCTGCAGAATCGCATTATAAGAAAATTGCAATGCCTTTTATAAAAAAAATTATTCACATTTGTTAAAACAACAATTTTATTAAGGTTATTAGGAATCTTGAAAATAATGATGTCTATAAATGAGTTAATAAAAATAATCTCAATAATTATATATCAACGTTATTCATTTCAAGTTTAGCTAACATGTAAGATAACAATCGGCAACTTTGCCTTCATATCCAGTTGCATTATTTAAAGTATATTTTCTGTGTTTCAAGTTACAAAAATTATATTTACATTCATTAGAAAGTGAATCAATCATATTATACTGTAATATATTTGAAAGTGAATATTGTAATCATATTCGAGAAATAAATGTATTAAGAGCATATTCAGTGCATTTTTCTTATTTCAAGTAAATCAGAAAGCATAATACAATGCTAATAGCATATCAGCTATTTTTTTGTTCCGAAGTAAAATTCGTAGAAAGACTTCTTTGTAACAAAAAAATAAATAAAAAATAATAAAGATAATATTTTTTTATTTCAAAATATATGCTTAAAAATAGTTTAATGTTTGACTTAATTATTAGTGAATTTAATTTTAGCCATTTTTGTCAAATATTATCAGAAAACCACCAGGAAATAATTAGTAAAAGTCACGATACTGAATTATTGATTGTTATTATTTTATTTATTTAATTATTAAATATTCATTGAATGTAATGTATGTATTATATATATAATTACTTACACAATTAAATACAATATATTTTATATTGTATTTTATATAATACAATATAAAATATAATTGTTATATGTTATATTTTATATGTTTAATAATAAAAATAAAAGCAAAATGCTTTAGCGCGTGGATTTAAAAGCACTGCTTTGTAATTACTAAGTTGTCCTTGAAGTCTCTAAAAAGTAAGGATACCTATTATTATGGATTTTAGTGACGATAAATTTAAGTCAGAATATGGAATTCTGGATTAAAAATCAAAATTTTATTCAGTTTCTCATTGGAATTAGCGATTATGCATTTTATATTTTTCAAGATTAGGAAAAGACCTCATCAGTTAGCTTATATTACGTAGTTAATATAATACAGAATTTCAAACATATTTTTTAATTAAGTTATTTCTAATTAAAGTTATTGATAAACAATTATAAATAATATTTACATTAAATTTTTAGAAGACAAATTTCAGCAAGACTTGAGTTATTTAATAATACCGAGACAGATAATTTATATTAGCATTTTATTAAATAAGCTTAAAATAAAGAAATATTGTATTTAAAAGAGACATATTATGCCGAATGCTATTTATAGAGAACTATATCTAGTCTTCTGTCCAATAAATGAACATTGTTATAAGTTGTAAAGATCATTTTCACATCATACAGTACTGTATTTGAATATTCATCGATGCTAGTTGATGATTACACTAAGATTGACTACAAGTATTCTGACAATGGGTGAAAGTAATAAAAATAATTGGTTTATTAATATTTAAATAATAAAAACCATTGGTTTATTAGTATTTAGGGTAATAAAAACTATTGTTTTTATCATTCTCACCCCTATCATTATATATGTATAAATCCCTCTCCATAACAATCACGGGAAGTATTGTACATAATGATGGGAAATCCTCACTTTCAGATCTTTCAAGAGCAACCTACTAACTACGTAACCGTTTTCCATTGTTTTACTTAATGCTTTCTATTCTATTCTATTGTTGTATCACTGCAATAATTTGTGATGTGCTAAGTAGATCGTATGGTTTATTCCTGATTGATTTTTAACTTACTTTTCTTTCGGAAAATAGATTAAAAATAAGATCACTATAGATCACGGGCTAAATAAAAACAGCATGTTATCTATCTCCTACTAATGACTTTTGAAGTAAGCAAATTTTCATGAAACTTGGAGAAATAATCTATCATTAAAGGTAATATCAACACCGCAACATTTAGTCCTTTAGATATAATTAAGAATGGCGGGCATTCAAACTTCTGAAATAATGTCTTAATATATTCTGAACTATTCACTGGATTTTTATGAAATTTAGCAGGTTATCATGACATCAAAGACGACTTCGACGAAACAGTGACTAATCCTTTAACTATAATCAATAAAAGCAACAGATGCTCAAACTTCAAAAGTTCTTCACTATTAACTTTTGACCTGTTTGATAGAAAAACCTGTTTGTTTATGAAATTTAGCAGGGTAGGCTAGTCAGAATAAATATTAATCTCAAATTAGATATATTAATCCTTACTGTTTAAACCCTTTTTAAAGTCATTTTTAAATGATGCATCCGTTTAAAAATGGCAAACGTTCAATTTTTTGTGGTTTTTCTCTGATAATCATATAATTATATAATAAATTTTTATGACATTCAACATATAATCGATGTCATTGAAGATGATTTTAATGTTATGTATTTTGATCCTTATTTATTCATTCTAAAATAAAGGATACATTCGGAAAGTAGGAGAAAAATTCTTTTCGAACTACTTGTTTTATGTAAGTTATTTTTATATAGGCCTAAGTTTTCTGAATTTTAGTCTGATAAACTTGTTTCCACGATATCTTTTAAAAGTATTCAATATATATATAAAATACAAATTTTTATTGATATACTAATAGAAAATCATCAGAATCTTGTCACGTATAACTGTTTTATTGAAACGTTAATGACTCGAAAATAATTTGTATTCGGAGTGAAATGAGGATAGTGAACTATAAATAATAATTACAAATAAGTTTATATTAAAATTTATATTATTATTCTTTGTTTATATAAGTATAAATAACTATAATTAGGAAAAATAAAGAGAATGCTTATTTTATCAAATAGTATTTTACTCTTCAAATTTTGGCGCCATCTTTGAAATGATAAGAAAACTATAATTAGAATATTGTGTTTTGAGGAAAAAACGTGACACTCCTTTATAATTTCTCAATTATTACAAAAGTAAAAATTAATTCCTGGTTGATTTTTATCCTCTGACATCATTCCGCACCCATTTGATATTTTTATTTTTAATCCGCCTACATTATATTGTTTAAACTACTAATTTTCTATATTTGTTGTATGATTCATTTAAAAATTAAGAAAATATGTCATGAATGAAAATTAATTTATGACGCAATATTTAAATGATTTTTTTCATCAAACTATCATAGATACATGAATATTAAAGTGTGAATAAATAAAATTTAATTGAATTTTTTATTCGTAGTTAATCAAATGCTTTATTCTATAAGATAAATTTCTCTTAATATAAGTTGTTTTAAATCATGTGTATATTAAAAAAAAATTATTTACATAAATTAACATATTTAAAACATAACCTTTAAAACTTGTCTTAGATTTTATTTGAAGTATAAATTCATTTTAAGATGATTATTCTCCAACTAATTCTATTTTATTCTCATATTGAAGATTTAATTCTATATCTAATATTTTAAAATATTGTTATCATCTCTACTTGGGATGTTTCCTTCCATCAAAAATTGAAATTCAGTTTTAATAATTTTTTATAAAAAAATCAAGAATTTAATGTTTATGTATTTTAAATGAATATTTTTAATAAGTTTAAATTATCTTTAGCTCAAACATTGTCGCAAACTTTTTACATCATAATTTTATACTATATTTAAAATGGATTAATTTTATGCAATTTAAATTTAAACGTTTTCTTTCATTTGTTATCAGATCTCATTTTATATGCATTATTTTTATAATTGGTGAAATTATTTAATTGAGAATAAATTATATGTGCGATTCGGATTTTGACCCCTATACTCAAAATTAATCGCATGAAATCAATATCAATTTTAATAGAATTTAATATTCTTATAATATTATAAAACTAAGATTTATTCGCTTTTCCTTATTTCTGATCTAGGTTTATAGTTAGTCATACATAGAAAAATTTGGAAAATTGTACTGAAGAGGGAAAATTCTAAAAGTTGCGCCACTGCAGAAACATTGAAGGATAAGCAATTTCGATAAAATAAATTTATAAATATTTTTATAATTATTAAACCAACTTTTTGTTTTTTCTTAACAGCTATATTCATATAGTTTATAATCATACTTATGATAAATTTATTACATTATTTAAATTATTCAATTGAAAATTTTAAATATTACGGTAATTACTTCAGCGGAAAATATTCATAAAAGGAAGGAAATAAACGTAACTTTGCTTCCTTTAGCTATCTTCGGGGAATTCATTTATTGACCTTTTCTCGTTGTCTCAAAATTAAATGTATAATTATAAATTTTATAACGAATTCCTAATATTATATAATTAGAATTTTTGAAGAAAACTCTCTCTATATAAAAAAGATCAATACTTCTACGATGATATAAGAAATATTGCATTCTCGTTATGTTTAATGATTATTACGGCTAATAAGTTTTATTAAAATTTTAAGTCTTAAATTTAAAAGAATGTAAAATAACTTTATAATAAAAATTTCTTCGAAAATTATAACTAACAGTTTGTATTTTGAAAAAAAAATTATGTAAAATTACTTGGGAAATTTGTATTTTTACAATCTATTATCAGCAACGCAACCACCTATAAATTCTATATATTATATCCAGATATGATTATCTATTGGGAAGAGTTTAATTGGATAATTTTCTATCTTATTCATTTTCGGTCGAGAAAATTATTTTCAGAATCGACAATTAAAAGCTCATAACTGATAGAAAATTAAATTGAAGAATTAAATTCTATAATGACAGCAAAATTTTTAATCTGAATCAATCGTTGTAGTCATATTAGATTTTGTACTTATATGTATATTCTATACATTATACAGTAATATGTATACACAATATTAAATAAATGATTGAGAAATTGTGATTCAATTAAGTGAGTGTAACTTAATAATAGCACCTATAAGTTTTGGGAGCATTTAAATTTGTAACTCGATCATATGACTCTTTTCATTATTTTATTTTACATATTCTCATCGTAATAATCAAACTACTGTGAAACATGATCTGATACCGATCACTTTTAATAGACTTAGTTCTTTGATCTTTTTTCCCTTATGGATGTAAGGGACGTAAATCTCTTAGGAAAAGCAGACTTAGTTCTCTAGACAAGGTTTCAAATATATAAGTTTAATTAAAACCGGATAATATTTATGCGAGATATTGCTATGTATAGCATACCACAAATAATTTACATTAAGTTATATATAATTTGTCTTATATCATCAATATGTATATAGGCCTACACTATATGGTCTAAATATGTGTATATAATATAATATACTATATATATATATATATATATATAAATGTATAATACATTATAGTATAACCGTTTTTAAATTCTATAATTTATGGATAATATAAAAATTTTAGCTACATATATTGATATTTATCAACGAAAATATAAAGTTAATACATTTAACATACATTTTTTGCTTCCCTTTAGACGCCCCATGTGTCATTATTGCTAAAACCACATTTCTTAAATTGAATAAATATATAAATAAAGCATATTGCACGTTCTTGAAGATAAATTTTTTTCCATTTTATTTTACTGTAATATTGTATTTTTATTTCATTTTGTTTTATTGTGGTCGTTTAATTAAATGAAAAAAGTTGAAATTATATGGATCAGCTGATACACACGTTATAAAAATAAAAGATAGTTTAATAATATAAAAGACAATTTCAAACTATTAAATTAAATATATTAAATGAAAAAAAAAACTAATTTACTAATTAAATAATTAATTAAATTATTTTAAATTAGTTTCTTATTAATAGAAATTTTAACAGTTTCAAAATATTGCTAAAAATAATCTAATCTTTAACTTATAATTTGTAATTGATTTTTTTATTTTCTATCAGATTAAATTGAATCTTTTATTTAATCACATTAAGTTGATGAAGAATATAATGTAAAACTTTCAGAAATTTATAATAGGCCTATAGGTCGATGATTATAAAAATGTGGCTATTTTAAAGATTAAATCGGGTGAACCGTTTCACATACTTTGCAGTTTTAATTTGAATTAAATGATTTATTTTTCGCATGCATCTAATACTGTACTGTACTTTATTTTAGAAACTGAGAAAAATAATGTTTCTAGATATTTGAAATATTTTTATTTAACTGTATATAACATTAAAGTACCAAATATTAGTTTATAGTAATAACAATTGATAAAAAAAACTTTCCAATGAAATAATATCGCCAGACATCAGTTTACATCTGTCATAATTTGACAATTTTGCCAATTGATGATTGTTATTTTATAATTGAATACAATTTACAACATTTAAAATAATTTTAATAAAATTCCAAAAACTATCTGAATAAGATTATTTAATTTTAATTTAGAAGCTTCAAAAGAAAAAAAAAAAAACAAAACACATAATGAAAAGGCTATTTGTGTTATTTATAAATTATAAATGATAAATAGAGAATTAATTAGATACATCGAATACACAGGATATGGAATTTTGATTCTTGCAGAATGCAGGGTATAGAAATTCCCGAATAAAATATAAAATAAACTGAAGGAAAACAATTTTACGATAAGTTATAAAAGAATAAATAAACTTACTATATTATATTATCGTATACATTAATACATTTCAAAATTTTTATCGTATTATAAATCACATTATTATGATTTATTATTGAAAATCAATATACGATTTTTTCCGAGTACAACAAGCATCTTATAGATAATACGCTGCGTAAAATTTCCATTTGTTTATTAAATGTCAAAATAGCGTATAAATAATACCTATTTCATATTTTTCTTAGTATAACTCGCAATATTATGTTTTTGCTTGTAAGGTTTTTTTATACAGTAGTAGTAAATATAATTATATAGATAAAAGTGAGCGTTATCTACCAGGAAATACAATAATTAATATCTAGACATTATGAATTGATGCTTCATTTTGATAGGAAGTAATAGTAAAAATGATGTTTTTATCTTTTATATTTTGATACTTTATTATAATAAAAAGCATATTTTAAAGGTAATTTCTGTATTTAAATATCGGCGATAAACAAAAGATTAAACAAGAAATACTATATGCTTAAAAAAGGCGTTCAGATGATTTAAACAAATTTTATATAAGTAACTACTAATCATCCATTCTATATTAAAATCATTCATAATAAAACAGAATAAATTCAAATAAATTAAACTATAAAATATGTATATTATATAAGCTCAATCAATATATTATATAAATATACTAAAATTTAAATAGAAAATCATCATTTATTGTAATAAAATTGGCTATTTAAGCATTGTATGTATAAATTCAAATTCAAATTAATAATAATAATTATCATTTAAATTAAAAAAAATATTATGAATTATTCTGTTGAATATTATGCAGTCTAAATTCCAATAAACAATGTTATTTTAATTTAGATTAGATTACAGAATTTTGTATGTATAACTGTGTTGAAATTATTTTTTCAAATGAATCACATGCTAATATTCTGGATTTCCCTATAAATCTGTTAAATTTTTCTGGTATTGAAGTTCAGAGGAATTTCAATAAATTGTTACAAAAAATTTAAGCAACATATAGTAGATAAAAAATGTCTCTTTTCAAAATATAAATATAAATGCAATACAATATATAATGCTGTACTGTGCTAATTAAATCTGTAACGTCATTTATCTATTTATTCGAAATGTAAAAATGATATAAGCACTTAAATAGATATTCATATATTTCTTATATAGTATTGTATAAGCATAATATTGAACATTGATATTGAATTTAATAGAATTTTAATTGTTTTTTTTTTACATATCTGAAATTATCAGATTAAACTTACTTTATATATCGATTTGTATGTTTGCTAATTATTATTATTATTATTATTATTAAATAACGAATTAATATAATCTAAATTGGAGGCATTGCTTATCTTTTTTCCTTTTATTCAAATATGAAAATAAGAGTGAAATAAAATCAAGGATCTTTTAATAAAACAATCTTAAGTAATTTGCGTTTCTTCAACACAAACCGTAATATGTGGCGAGACAGCAGCAACGAATAATTCAAAAAAATCGATAATTTTAACTGTTATTTTTTCAATTGTTTATTTCAAATGCAATTTATTTAATCGATGTCGATCGCCTAAAAATATTGTACAATAATTACTAATAATTGAAAATTTATTAATTATAATTAATGTTAATTAGAATATTGATTGATTGTCAAAACAATCACGTGGAATGCACGTATTGACATTTTTAATAGTATATTTAGACGTTCGATTATCTGAAAAAGCAATTCTTTATAAAATTGGTTCAACTTTATTAATAAAACTACTTCGGAATAGGTGTGAATAACTACAGCTTTCCCTTATACTTCTCTATTTTTGAAAAAAAATCCATTTCAATTCGCATTTCTGCAAGGACGACGAACACTTCACCTTATATGAGGTAAGCAGCGAATAATTCAAGAACCAATAATTCTCTTCCCCTATTATTACGTCACATGTCCCGTGCGCGCACAGACACAGTCACAAACAGACGAATGGATATCTTTTGTTTGAAAAATCTCGCGAGATTACGTCTCGCGCTCAACCAGCGTCGATCGTCGACTGCTTTCGGTCATAATTTGGGTTGATGAAGAAGGTAGACATCTTTGAAATAGGCCCATAAGTGAATGGTATAGTTAACTTACAAACTGTGATTAATTTGAGTTAAACTTTAAATATGCCACCAAAGAAAAGAAAAGTAGATGACGACGACGACGATGATGATTTAGACGATTTTAAACGCGAAAAATTAAGCGATGATGATGACATTACTCCACCCAACAACAACAAAGAAGTTGATGAGGATGATGGACAAGAAGGAACGTCTGATGAATCAAAGAAACAATTTGTAAGAATTTTGCTATATCGAAACAATAATATCAATATTAGAATTGTTTTCTTTATAATAAATGCATTATTGCATCTGTCAATTTGAAAGATCTTAAAATTAAGCCTAAAAAAGTTAAGCAGCAATGTATAATTGAAAGAATATTATTGAAATTGGATTAATCTCTTCAATTACCACTTTATTTAGTCAATCACGTTAAAAAAAATTCTATTATATGAAATATATGTATCCAGTATATAATTATCACGAAGGAATAATTTCATTTTAAAAATGTTAAAGAACATGAAGTCTATGTTGTCTTCTATTTTTCTAATTAATAATATATTAATTAATCCTATATTATTTTAACTAAAACAATATACATTGTACTATACATACATACATATGTACATACATATAATATACTTTAGACTCCTGATTATCCAAGTTGGATTATCTAGGTTGTAGATTAACTGAAGTTAATTTGCAACTTGAAAGTGATATTTAAGAGATTATTAAATACCCCAGATTTGTTTCTTCATTTATATCTTAGATAATTAGCAAGCAAAATTAGAATTAAGTGAAAATTATAAATATTGCAATAATTTCGTGCTGAAAATAAATTTGGTAGGATTCTAGATGAACCATAGCGTGCCTCTGATTGGACGGTGAGGAATTGTTGATTCGAATTTTATACATCAATTGAAGATTTGCTGGTGGGCGGTGAATCTTTAATTTTGTAATGTATAGTTTATTTGGAATGAATGTTTAACACAACAGAATTTCAGCACCCACCGACTAATGTATAATATTCGAATCAACAATTCCGTTATAATAAAGATTCATCTGTAGAGTTTTGATGTATTTAGAACTAGAAATGAGTTTAGGAAAGAACACCACAAAACATTAGCAGCCCCTCTTTTGACATCATAGACTCAC
>WUQG02430684.1:0-14357 GCA_011317285.2 Androctonus mauritanicus | reverse complement strand
ATATTCCGTATACGTACAGTATTATTTAGAAAACATTGTCCATCTGCTGTTATGATCGTCTACTTTGAGTTCTCTGTAAAACACAACGTATACAGCTTGCTGTACAATATCCTTATTTTCTCGATACGCAATAAACGAAGGAAATGATCTGGTTCTTACCATCTTAAATTGTCTACAACCTAGTTGTGAACTAGGCTTAAAGAGATATATAATTAACCGTTAACTCCATCTCTCGCATCCGCTGCTTACAGATGAATCCAGAGAGCTTTTAATACTGTATATACAGTACTGGTGAACTTCGGGATATAAGTCAGCTTACAAGCTTCTGGCGGATTAACCAGCACAAATATAATACCAAAAGGAATATTTGTTTAGATGTTTCTACTGGCGGATGGCGGATGGCGTTATATGGGGGTTTGCCTATTCCATTAACATAAGGAAGATCCGTTCCTCCAAATTTCTTGACGATCAGCAAGAGTGGCGTCTTACCTGGGTTTGATTTTTTTTACTGAATAGAAATCGGGTAAAGAGATTTTTTAAATATAATTTTACAACATACTTTCATTCTAATAAACATTTTAAAAATTATATTTGAAATTTCAAATATGATACATAGTTGTTATTAAAATTCACTTTTCTTTTGCACATCCTTTTTTACTACTGGGTCTTACCAAAGATGCATAGGACAAGATCTTACTTTACCTATTAGTCGTACTGTTAGGGCTGTTTGTACAGCCATCAACAATAAACTTGAAAAAATATATTAGATTTCCAAGAAATATAGATCAGAATAGGCTTTGCAGGAATTTCTAATTTTTTGTGGTCCTCCTCCTGAATTTAAAATGTTGGCAAAATTCAATACCATTCTTTCTCTTTGTCCTTAAACTGTATAAAAAACAATAATCGGCATAGTGAGAAAGGTTATCTAGTAGAAATTTATAATAAAAACTGAAAGCATATACTTGTATTTAAACTTACCACTTCGCATAACTTTATATCGGCAAATTGAATTTTTAATTATGATCATCATAGTAGGAAATACAGAATGTTTATTTACCTGTTAAAGATTTGGATGATTTTCTACAAAATCAATCATCATTTCAAATTGTATATTGCGTTAGCAGCACGCTTTCCGCTTAAGCTTCAAAAATGGCGGTTTTCCGCCATTTTTTGAAGAAGCTTAATAAGATGAAACACGTGATAACATCCACCTTTCCCATTGGTTATTACTTCCATAAATGGCATATTAGTGACGTTGCAAACTTTGTACACGTTGAGGAGGTAACGATACAAGACATGGCTAATGATTACCGTCAGAGCCGTGTTCGGTATCGCATTTTAAAAGTGAATGGTTAGCCAGGGTGTTGGTGATAACTCAATGACTATCGTTTCTCATCGTGTGTCGTTGTATTCGGTATAATCCTCCAGATACTTAAAAGGGAAAGAAAGAAACCATAACAGATTGGCGCAATTAATGAAAAACCAACAACAGAATTATAAATAAAAAAATAAGAATAATTTAAATAGCTGTGAAATGCGATCACATTAGTCACCTCTAAGGGTGGCCATCTTTATATCATCAACATTTCGTAAATGTCATTAAATCTTTTATTCAAAAATAAAATATTATCATCATAATTCTGCAGATGGTATACCTGTAGTCGCTAATTCCTTCGGTTGTATTCAGTTCATTTCATATTCTCGTTTCATAAAAATGCTAATGACGAAAATTGTTGCAAGATCTCGAATTCTGAAATTCAATAATTAAAACTTTCGATAATTCCTTCAAAAAAAACTATGCTTACTTTCCAGCCGGAAGTGGCATCGTCATTACCTTACCCATAATAAATTTACCATCACTATATTATAAGTCGATTTTCTCAGTTTACAAAGTATATGGTAAATTTTTTTAGCCAAGGTTATTTACCGAATTTTGACCAAAAATTTGGCGAAATTTTTCCAGTATATCAACAGGATGGGGGAAATACTAAACAGCAATTCGTCGTTTAATAAGTATTCGTTTCGTTTTGGGTGGAAATGCCATAAAGTATTTTTTATAAAACAATCTCTAAATTATACGAAAAAAGTAGATTCAGATATAGGCATTTTGTGCGTAATGCGAAACCAATAGATAAAAGAAAAATCACTATATAGAGAATTTCTTTGGTAAAAACTTAAAAACATTGATCACCAACAGCGAAAAATTTCCATTATTTATTAAAATATGTAATAGTATATAAAATTAGCGTGATGAAAACTAATGCTACTGTACAAGTTAATACAACGTTTCTATAAATCCGACTTGACGTAAAATATTTCTCGTCGCTTCCTTTTTTTGCCATACAGAACAAACTTCTACAGTAAATTATCAGTTAGGTGGTGTGGTTTTGCCACATTTAAAGATTTGGAGATATATTTAGCGGCAGTGGTTTGGGTTCAATCGGAAAGTCGAAGAATAGGCTCGAATCTCTCCCGATAAACTGTGGGATCCGGAATCGAACCCGGGTCGACTGATTAAAACCGAAACGTTTCCTCACAGCTAATCCGATCGCTATATGGAGATTCAGTAAGTCTAGGAAAATAATTATTTAGCGACATGTCTAATCAATAAAACGGAAAATCCGGAATCATATTTCTTTACACTCTGAAAGCCATAATTCAATTTATACAAATTTAGTATCAGTAATACGGTGCTCATTCGATGTTATTTACAAAGTTCGTGCTTTAAATAAAAATGTACTGAATACTAACTGATTATCCAATCTTCCACCATAGATGGAGATTTGCGTCGATATTAAGTTATTTTTGCCAAGAAAAGCGACGATACTAAGAAAAAACATGATAAATTAAACTTGTCATATACGTCCTCCGTTACCACTATGAATAAACAAAAATGGCTCAAAGTCTCGCGTTTTCTCCGCTTCTAGGCTACTTTCCACCCTATAAGATACAAACTGGAAGATTATTAATTAAATCAATTTAAACAGGGATTATATATGATAATCTTTTTATGTGGACGGAAATTGCCGTCAAAGACTGTTATTAAAATTGGTAAAAGTTATCCTTATAGAAAATTTAAGTAAGTAGAAGGTCGAATTTATGTTGGCTCGCCCCCTTACACCACCCGTTTAAAGGAAAGGGTGACGGTATAGCCCCGGCCGGCCCTTAAAGATACCATTAAAGTTAAGGGAAGAGAGACAGCTTTTTCAGGCGGTAGTCATGGTGCCAAAGGATAACGGCCAGAAAAATCGACTAGTGGGGAAGCTTGCGAGATTTAAGGGATAGCAGCCCGACTATTCGATCTAGAGAGATTTTTAACGTTTAATAGAAGCGACCACCGACTACGCTAATTTTTAAATAATGGAAACAATGAGCGTAATAAAGGGGAGGACTGGCGGATGTCCGAGCAGTTTTGCATGGACAGTCGTCAATGGCTAGGCAATTGTCGAAGCCAGGCCGGGAAAACGATTATAGCCGTCGGTAATTAGCGTGTGAACTCAGCCAAATAAACGATAAAACCCACGGTTAACATCCTGTGCCGCCTTCTTACCGCCCGGTCCGTAACCCGGCTACTTAGGGCTCGATCACCCATCTCTCCGATTTATAATCGTCGATACAAGTTCCGATCTAGGCTTCGACCGCGTTAACCGGAACACCGACCCTCGGCCCCAAAAATGTGATGGAGAGGTCCTTCCGATTATTCGTAGCCACCGGTTCTTAGGGGTCGATAGCGATTAGGGGCAGAGCCGGTCGGCCGTCGGCGGGGCTGCCGATAGTACTTAGCGGGACGTATAATCTTAGTTATTTTAGAACATAGATTAGTACCTATAATTATTGGAAATCGACTCCCAGACCATCTGGAAGATACGCGCCAGGGGTCTGTAGCCGCGCACCCGGTCCAGGCGTTTAATGACCGGCGCGCTAAGATAACGGTTATCGACTTTGTTGCCAGCTAAGTTTTTTCCCGTATCCCTCTTCTACTAAACCTAGATAAGAGTATCATTAGCGGCTCCTTATCTATCATTAATTGGTTTGGAAGTAAGTGTTGGCTCCTCCGGCCAACCTTCGGCTTTTAAGCACCGTAGTCAGCCTTTTTTTTTCTTTCTCTTGCCCACTTTATTGATTAATTCCGAGGGTAAACGAGTAGGAATTTCCTTTCTGGTAACCCTTCGTCTTCCCGCTAACCCCTCTTACTCGGTTTTCTTCCGCCGGAAATATCAGACTACAGTCCAGTTTCTCTTTAGGATTTTCTCCCTTTCTAGGCACAATGGGACGAAATTGTTTCTCCGCTCTCGAGCTTAAGGCCGGTCCCGGGCCCACGAAATTGGCGCCAGTTATGAGCCACCACTGTCTTCCATCACTCGGATCAGACCCGCTTTAGAAAAGTTGCCAGAAAACCAACTTTTTGCAAGCGGTACCAGATTCTTACAAGTAACGACAGAGGGTTTTCTCCGGTTATTTCCATTTTTAGTAATGCTAGAGTTAGTCGGACCAATCCGCTCCGATTAATCCTCCTTGGATTTTTATCTAGAACGTGATTACACTTAATTTAGTCGGGAGTAGACAATAACCGACCATAGTTGTTGTTCGGTGTTAAAAAATCATCGGATTGTTTAGTATTCCGACCGACAACACCCACACCCAACTTGAATCCATTCTGGATAAGATTTATGTACGTCGGGCTTCTAGTTACCTACGACGTATAGAAAACAATGAATTTATGGTCGAAACAATAGCCCTTTACTTATTGACACATCTAGCGACACCTCAAGGTTGGTTGATATAGAGTTTACCCCGACCGTTGGCGGACGGCGCCGGGTAAGGACGACTGCCACCGATAAATTAGCGCCTTAATTTCTACACGGCCGTGGGGATTTCCCGCTGGTGGGTTTTGGTCGAAGGTCGCCACCCCTCCCGTCCAGCCGAGTCCGATGGGATTTCGTACCTGGGCTCAGGCCAGAGGTATACAATCACCGCTGTCCGAACAGCGACCCCTCAGATTAGATACAGAAATTTTGAAAGCGTCAGACCCGAGGACCGCGCCGACTACGTGGGCACCGGTGGCGTCTGGTTATTTATTGGCTAATTAGTCGGAAGTAATAATGGAGTGGGTAAGAAAGAGAGCGGGACCGGAGGGTGAATATTCGGCGCGGTGCCGACGCTATCGCTAATCCTTTGGGTAATTAGAACGCGATTTGTTTTCGGATCGATTCTTTGGCGGAGACGGAACCAATGGGAAGATAAAAACGACCGACCGGCGTTCCGTTTATAGGCCCGTCTACACGCTATTGGGAGTTTGACTAATCTCAGGGCAGGTCCGTTATTTGCCTAGCGTGCTCCGATTGAAACATTGTTAGGACTGTTTGTTTTTCCAGATTGACGTCGAAATGGTCGCCGATGTAACCTTTGGTACCTCCCCTTTGCTCGTACTATATTTATAGGTTCCGGTGGCTGGATCCCCCCTCCGCTTCCTCTAAAGCTTTTTGTCTCTCCAGGCTCTTCTGTTTTTCCGGACCTAAACGCTTTTCTTTCTTAAACCCCTTTGGGTCGCCATTTTTTTTAGGAGAAATCGGGGGCCTTTGACCCTGGGCAGACGCTAGACCCGCCACCGGTGCGGCCGGGCGGAGGTATGGCGCGTGGAATAAGGCGAGAAGGGAAAAGAAATTGTTATTGATTCGCCTTACCGGGAAAGGCTCCTCCTCCACAATTTCCACCATACGTGATGCTGGTACCTAAAAAGATTCTTATTAACGACAACGCCTAGCCCCGTGGCTTACCGTGAAACGGCCCGACCGCCGACCTTCTAAACTCGGCGCTTCCTCTCCGGCTGGTTGCTTCTTTAGTCATTTCATCGGGAGTCGTTAGGTAAATGCTGTCCGTCCACGGCGCGCGCGCGCGCGCGCTTCCTCCGTTAATGGGTGCGCGCTCCTTTACCCGTTTCTAATATTTTTTACCTTTTTACCGGTTTATTCCCTCCGTTCCCTTAGCGCCGTTTTACGCCGCTACGCCCCAGGCCCTGCGATTTCCCAGCCGTATTTCGACGCGGCCCCGAGGTCTCTTCCGGACGTAATCGGTCCATCTAAGTGTATGTAGCAGCGCACGCGCCAGTGGCGCCGTATACTTTTCTTCCTTTATGGCCTCCGGTGGTTGGATGGATACCGTGCCAGGGTCGGCGGATACTACCGGGTCGGCGGCGGACGCCCGCCCTGGGTGCCTACCTGCTGGAATCTTCGGCCGATAATGACCGGCACCCGGCCGGTGACACGGTCTGCCGGTCGAGACATTCCAGTCGGACGGTCCCGCTTTGGCCGGGCCGCCCGCCACCGCACGGTGGCCAAATTTAAGATAATGGACGCACGCGACATGGCGGCCAACTACGGCGTAATTACTCTTCTCTTTTTCGCGGAATTTTCGACAACGCCCGGGTTACCGACACTGACGTGCAAAATACTCGCGCTATCCGATTTGTGTAACAAAGAACAGGAAATGCCGTCCCTCCCTTCTGTAAGGAGTACTTTACCTATTTATGTGGCTTTTTCGTATTACTGGCCATTAACGCACTCGAATCCCTTTTATTATCCACTTTTTTCTCTCGACAAATATATTTTAAAAGCATTCTTCGGGTTAGATAATTAAAGAGTAATAAAGTCACCCTAAGTTTTTTTTTTTCGTTCGAACGCAATACCGGGGGATGGCTAATTTCCGACACTCCCACCGCCTCGACCGAGTGAAATTGGCGCGCGCCTGGGCTAACGGACCCTCCGAACGGATTGCCACCCGCAATCAGTGGATTTGGGATAAAATCTCCGAAAATTCCCGTCCGCAAAAATGGTGACCCAAGATGGCGGATAGATTACGCGGCCTGTACCTCTATTACAACAGCTACCGAAGTGTCCGGGTAACCGGTACATACTTTATTACACGTAGACCGCTGTAGGGGTTTCCAGCAGACGGGAGACACGGGGCGTAACGATGTCACGCCCCCTGGCGTCTGGATTATCGGGGCAGTTTTTTTAATGGAAGTCGTCCGATAAATAGAGGTCCAGAAACCGGCGGGGGAGGAGTGGATCGTAAAATGACGAGCGCTTTCACGTCGGGTTACAGGTCAAAGGATGAGATGACTTTTTCTAGAGAAGTTTCGTGACGGACGCATCTACCGACCAAAATTTATCGTCGGGCAATGAAGTTGTGTCCGGGCCAGTCTCTCTATCCTTTCTGGTATTTCTGCGTCTTATAAAAGAGCTTTGACAGACGGCTGTATTAAAAAGATGTTATCCCTCCAAAATGGCCAATTAGTTAGACATTTATTATTATCGAGCTTCCGTTAATAAATAAACGGACTGAGTTCCGGTTAAGGGGCTCCGTCGAGTGGCCATTTTAATTACGTCTGCACGCGCAGAAAGTAGAAAAACCTAATTCTGTTGATGGCCATTGTTAGAAGGAGTACAATCGGAGATAGGATTACCGTCTTCCTGGTTCCGCTTGTCGGGTAATTTTATATATCTAGATCGGTATTAAGACTCTAAACAATTAAGTAGGAAAAGAAGCTGTCAATCTGGCTTGACAGCCAACCTAATGTATGTGTCAATCAGCCACAACTAAGTACGGCCACAGAACCTCCAATCTGCTGTATTCGGCTAATGGCTTGTCCATCAAAGTGTCGACAGTTACTCTCGGCCGCAAGATGGAAACGATTTAAACAATAATTCCATTATTAAGAGAGCTGCCACTCGACTTTATTATCTCGGCCACGCTATTAATTTATTGAGCCCGATAAACTATCCCCACTGTCGTTACCCGGGATTACCGGCCTTCCAAAGGGCTGCCAGCAGCGTTCCAGCAGTGAAACCCGGATGGACAACGCTCCACTTCCTTCGCATACCTTCCTCTAGCCTACAGATAGCTCCAGCCACTACTAACCTTCCTCCATCTATTCCTGCGCTACAGGGAATTTAGTGGTCAAGGCGGCCTATAAAATGGCCGCCGGGCGTCTAGCTATACAGTTAACGAGTAAAATTACTACCGGGGTGGCTAAATTAATATCCGAAAATTAAGGAATACCGTTTTTAGTAAATTTAGATGGCCATTTTATAAAGAAAAATTCTAGTTTTCTTTCGTCCTCTCCGTTGTCCGATAAAGTAGCTTGAAAAAATCGTATCGGAAGTCGGGCCGAGGATCTAGGTGGCTGTACGGTATTATGGTAAAATTTTCCGAGTGCCGAATGCATCACGTGACGTGTCATGTCGTCACGTGATACATAGGGCCACCCGAAATCCGCTTGTCACGAATCCGATGCGTCATCATTCATTCCACCGATGCTGTCATTATCTCAGAAAGCCTCCAGGTACGTTATCGCTGTTTCGCGCCCGGCTGGAGATGGATTTTGACGACAGGTGATGCAATTTTCGGCCATTTTATGATACCAGAATCTTAATTTTAACTAGTTTTATTTGTATATAATTTTAATTAGCCTTAAATTTGTTACGCTTAAAGCTTTATTACATTATAAATAGCCGGTTGCCTCTTAAACGCTCTCAAATATTTACGATCTTTCTTTATGTCGAATTCGCTGCTTCCATAGATCGTTTATAAGGCGACTGGTGAACAGAAACAGCACGACAACTTCATTTACTCCTAACGTTCCTCTAGAACAAAATAATTTCTTCTTCAGCGTGTACAACTAGAAGGTGGAGGAGCTGGACAACGAATCTACTCAGTTCCTCCACCTTCAGTCATTCACTAGTACAATAATTCTTCACAGAGAGAGAGAGAGAGAGAGAGGACGATTTATTTCTCTAGTACAGTTACAGCCTCCTGGATATTGATGGCAGATAAACTAACTGCAATTTTACTCATTGCTCTTCAAGTTGTCCGATAATCCAATAGCATACAGTCAAAATGCCGAAAAATATTTATTTTCAGTATATTAAAATATATGTTAAGCCGATTAGTCTGAAGATTTTCGACATTTTAACGTATCGAAAACCATTCCAACACTGTAGACGCGACAGTAAAATAATTAAGAAACCTTATCATCAAAAGGATTTGTCTTCGCCAGCGTTAAACTGCAGAAAAGAAGATTTAAGCGCTGGCTTAATTGCTAAAACCGGACACGGAACGTAAGAGAGAGAGAAAGAAAATCCCCTAAAATACGCCAATAACTCGCACCACCGACGTGTAATGACGTCATTAATAACCCAAAGGAATCGGATTCCGGTCCAACAAGTATGTAGTTTTAAGGATTAAGCCGAGACGCCATTTGCCGATGACAAATAGCTTAATTGCTCCGACCGATCATCGATTTCGGGTTGTTGGCCAAATTCAAGGTCTTCTTTTTTTCTTTATCATCATCCGTACTGTTTTATTAAATAAATTTTAAATCGTTTTTACGTAACGCTTATCTAACGCAGACGTCATAAAAATTTAATTATTATTAAAAAAACACGGTATGAGTGTCGCCATCTAGCGTAAATTTTCCCACGAAAAATCGGGATATTATTTTTTATTTTATTTTTTTTATACGATCCGAAATGTTTTCGTTGATAGCATGGAATTTCTGTAATTAATCCGAAAACATAAAATTAAATGAAGTTTATACTCGAGAACAATTCGATCGAGAACAATTAAAATGATTAGGCCAAGGCTGGTCCTTATTGTAACCTAAATGTTAAATCTGGAGCCAAAAAAAAGACGAAAAATCTGGACTGCCGACAGATTCTCGGAGAAAGAAAACTGTGGATAAAATATAAAATAAATTATTACTCATCTGGCCCATTTTTTTCCACGAGTCAAAAGTCAAAAGCAGATAGGAGAGAAAGAAAGAGAGAAAAAGAGGACAACTCTATCATGGAAAGCAACGAATGAAGCTCGACTCACGAATCGCTCGTAAAAGAAGACATCATGATTTACAACCCTTCTCTCTGTTGGATTAGTTCCCTTGTCCCCTCAGGTAGAGGGTTCCGTAGATCTTTATCGCGTGCCATCTAGACATTGTCGTATACTAGTTGACAGGTGCGCCACGAACAATAAATTCCATCGCCTTTTGCTTCCGTCCTTATCTTTAGGTCGTGTCTCTTCTTGAATAGTGACGACAGAGGGGAATGTTTGTAAGGACTTTTGACGCGATCGGATTGTTAAAAAAGATTCCAACTCATGCATCAGATATGTCACTACTTTAGCGCATCGTCCTACGTAAACACAACTATAGACCATTCACGTTGATCGTTTTTTAAATTCACGCCTTCCAATCAAATCGTAATATCGTTAGCCGATGGTTACGTACAATGACGTCATTAGGCCGATTGTTGTCAATAGGTCGGATATCCATATTTATATCCTTTGACGCCGATATTTTCCGACCGATACGTATTAAAATGGCGGAATTGGCAGTCCGAAGTGCAATAAATAATCAGACACACTGGCTAGATCTTTGGCTATATTTTAAAGGCGGGCCGGTGGGAAAGAAGAGACGATTACGGTAAAGAAATTATCATCAGCCTCATATACTGACCTCTCTCGTCTCGTAGTAGAACAATTACCAGGTAAGCAATGATGCTGTCGTATATTCCACCAGGTAAAACGTGACGTCGATGCACGTGGCTGACGCGCGCAGAGGGAGGGCGAGCGATGATAGCCTTAGTCACGACTTTGTGATGGATGCTGAATCTACAGGGAAGGTTTTCCATCTTAAAATCGACCCTTAATAGTTTTTAACTTGTCCGACATTAAATTCTCTTTCTACGCCTGGCGGAAAATTAACTTTTTATTTCGTTTTAAATTGGCGCGGAACAAAACCGTGGCAGTAGTATATCGGGTCCAGTCCATCCACCTCCAAACTGTCCAACTTGGAAATCCGGCCATCCGATTGGTCGGAAGCATTATATATTTATATAGGCTACGTAATTCCCCCGCGACAATCGGACGTGTCTAATTATAAGGGGTGGGTATTTTTAAAAGTGTGCTGAGCGTGCTTTATTTTCCCGCATCAGCCATTCACCGAGATAATAACTCCTGGCATCTCACCTTTCGGAATGGAATACCAAATGAGATAGAAAAGAATTCGCATTAAAAACTTATCTTTCTTAAATATCCGGATAGCCGCCATTTTATTATTAATCGATAGTCAAAAATGCAACTGCCGCTTTTCTCTTATTAACACTTTTCTAGTACACCGTGCCGTAATTACGTAAGAACCAATGCCATTTTAGGTCTGGTTTTCGAAGTTTCAAACAAGCAGAGAACCTGGTTCCTCGGTTGGCCAACTCGGGTCTTTGAACTCGAACGGATAAAATTCTAGATCTTGACAAAAGCAACGACACTCCCGCTGTGATTTAGAACCGGTGGTGTGATATTTCGTGTGGAATGGTCTAATAATTTGGCATGTTTATTGAACGTATGTTAATCAAAGACGGGCAGTAATCTTTTCTCGTAGGATCGATCCGGATTTACGCTGTACCTAGTGAAATATTTATTCCACGCTGACGTCTTAACGATTAATCTGGAAGAATAATTAACGGAATAATCGATTAAATGGAACCGGTAACATCTGTTTGCTGGCAGACTCCCACCGAGCGGCTGATCCCGACCTCTGACCCCATCGGAGGCGGACCGTAGTACAGCATCAGTACCACACCGTTCCGGGATCGTGGTGTCGGGGAGTGCAGTAATGACAGGGACCAAAGTCGGGAACACAATAGAAAGGCCGAACACGAGAAGACAGAGAGAAGGTATATATGACCAAGCGCTGAATAACAATTGAACTTATAGTCTAATAATTATGGCCCGCTTCGCATTTCCATTGTAACATGTGTGTATATATGATAAGAGGCGAGGGTTAGTGACGGAGGTGTGTAATTGCAGCCATCCCTACCGGCTGAATATTAATCAAGTAGTTGGAAGATTATAATCCCAGAAGCTTTGTTACGTAAACAAAACTCCGAGCCACACGTAAAGTGTTGATGACTTTCTACAATATTTACTTGTGTAAACTTTCGGGGTTTTTAACAGTTATCACGTAACGAAATTGTCTGCGCGTGTCACGCAGAAATTCGACTGTTTATACATTCTACGAATACGATAGAATTCTTCTCGGTTTCGGAATATAATTTTAAGGCCGAAATAGAAAATTCTCTAATATTAATTTTAATAGGGGAAATAATTGTTTTATTTTTTATTTAAAATCGGGCGTCTTTACGACAAACTACGCATCCAGTTAAGGCTGTCGATAAATCACGATAATTCGTCAAAATTACAACACTAAAATCAAGAACCATCTTAAAGTCAATTAGCGCCAATACCACCACTAGAGGGCCCGTACGTCAACAGCGCTGCCAAGTGGTAAAAGTTGTCATTATTATATAGATTGTAAAATAATCTGTATTCGAGTCTGAATTTCGTGCGCGGCAGTCTACGAGATTTCATCATTTGATAATTGGCCACCGTGCTAAGATGTGTTGTAACGAAATATTCGTGTTAAAATATCTATTCGAATTTTGATTTTACATTAGCGATAACCACAACAACAGAGTACAGTTATAAAAAAATGTTTCGAATCATTACAAACGTAACTATCATTGGAACTAAATATGTCTGAGCGTAACGAAACCATCCAGGTTAATCGTATTACGGTGGTAACCGCGAAGTAAATTTCGGCATTTATCCATATGACACTAAAATTTTATGCAGTGGGTACAATAGTGACTTCTTCCCTCTTAAATGTACTTACCGGAGAAATTTTCCGAATTTATGGCGGTGGTGGAAATAGAATTTGCATGGAAGGCAGAAAAACTTATTCGGAATGTCGACAATAGAACTATCAGGCCAGTTTCTCTAATCCATTCTGACGTCAGGGTGGTTACAAATACGGTGGAAAAAGGTAGAGTTGGGGTGTCTCCTTTTTAATGAAGGGTCAAAATATAAATTCGAACTGCAGTGGGAGGCCCGTGCACGCATTCGCACAAGGGTCAGTTGTTGTGTGTCGTCTCCTTATCAATCATCCAGCCGCACCTATTTCTGTAAGCTATACTGAAAATCAGTTTATCCCTAGCTCTTTAATAACAGTGGCGGAGATAATGGAACCCCTTCTAGTCTCCGTTACTTAATATCCTAACCGCCCCCATACTCACAATTTCTTCAAGAGGACGGAATTGCACTTTCTGTTCGACCTTAACCTCACGGTATTATTCTTTCCATTGAAGATAATAAAGTGTCTCGGGTTTAAAATTAATGAACGGTACAGTAGGTAGGTCTCTTTTTTCAGTACATCTCTAACACACCCTTATTTTAGTGTCTGCTTTTTACTTTAGATGTTTAACTCTATTCTTAACCCGTGTCCGTGATGGTGAATTTTTATTTCGGAAGCTAAGATGGTGCTGATAAAACGATTTAGCCACCGTTAGAATACCCTATAATGTAAGCCTGGTCACTAGACCAATTGCGCCTCTCCGCCATTTTGAACTGCGCCGTCCCGTCGCTAGTTTTATTAATCGGAGCTGTTGCCAATCGATTAATTTTGTGCCACATCCACCTATGGAGATGCCAATCTTTGGCTATCGGGTCAAAACACTAAATCCTAAGAGAATTTATTGCCCTACGCAGTTCTTTAAATTGAGCTATTAAAATCTGACTTTTGACTCTGCAAAGGGATGACCTTTCCTCGAATTCATCTTGCGCCTTTCCAATGGCCAACTCACTAGTGATTTGTAGCTGGGCATGATGAAGTGTAGACGTCCAAATCACCAGGGATATAATTAAGGAGGGAGAAAGATCTAAATGAACAAAATGACTGTAAGCGCATTTTTTTTCCTTCTTTCCCACTTCCGTCTATTTCCCCTACCAGTTTTTCCAGAGCCCACCCTCGGTGTGTGACATCACCACCCCCGTTGCCGTGTCGTACCTTCCGATTATTGTAAGAACTTTAATTATACATTCGCTTCATAAACTATATACCGCGGCAGCATTAAGACACAACAAAAAAAGTACCGCCATCTGCTGGCATAATTTCATATCATCAGTCCGCATCATCATTTTCTTGCCATGGTGGACAAAGCGGATAAAAGAGCGCCGCGAATTTTAAAATATCGGTGTTTTCTGAAGACGCGCACTTTATCCTTTGCATTAATAATTGCGAAAGCGAGAATAATAAAATTTCTTCTTTTTCTCATTCTGATCACAGGCGCTGTCATCGCTTATACTCCTTATCTCCGTAGTGGTCTACAGAGAACTCACGCCTGTTCTCACCATAGGCAGAGCGGATAAATCAGATGCGCGACGATATCGAACCCCCTGCCAGGAAGCAGTGTTAATGGTCAAAGGACTGGTGCGTGTGATTGAACATAAATAAAACTACGTCAGTGTCT
>WUQG02430673.1:0-14358 GCA_011317285.2 Androctonus mauritanicus | reverse complement strand
AGTGTTATTGTGTAAATTTCTTAAAAAAAATATTATTATTATAAAATTTTCATTTATTCTTTCTAATAATTCCTAATTCAAAAGGCTTTATAAGTTTATACTTATACTTATTCTGTGAATTGCAACCAATATAAACTTGTAGAACATTGGCTGGATTGGCCTTGTGGAAATGTTTTTGCTTTCCACTCTGGAGAACCCAGATTTGAATCCAGGTTCTTCAAATTCGAATTCCGGCCTATCGATCCCTGATCTCCACAATCTGGCTGACTTCTCCACAGGGGTGGGCAGCCTGTGGGGCCTATGTAAAGGATTGTTTTGCCCCACCACTTAGTAGCACTGAGTGGAAAGTGGCATCATCTGTTGACAAAAAAACTTGTAGAGCAAAGTATGAGATATCTCATAGCTGGCAATATTGGTACAGACATTACTATGAGATATCTCATAGCTGGCAGTGTTGGTACAGACATTGCTATAAGATATTTCATAGTTGGCAGTGAATGGATTAAGAATATAAAATTTATTTATTTCAAAAGAGAAATAAACATAAATATGCACATTTTTTTATCATTTAATTTGAATATGCTCATCGTTAGTCTTCTAAAATAAATTTACTTGTAAAATTGATTTTATTATTTTTTTAATCATACACTAGGTGGGATATAAGTTGTTCTTGACAGATTTTCAAAACATAACCCCATCATATCATAGATCAAAAAATGATCCATAATTGTAATAATTTTAGTAGTAATAATAGACAATGGAATACTGAATCCTTTAAGATGTGTGTAATCATGGAATTTGATCTTGATCCTTAGATTATAAAATAATCTGGAATTGAACCTGGATCACCAAGGTAATAAGCAATTGCTATACTATAATTTTAATAACATAAAAATATTTCTAGCCAATATGCTATATAAATAGCCAAGCTCAGAATACCATAAAGGCTATCATAAGATTGGAATAGCTTAAGTCAAGGACAACCTGCATATCACTCAATTATAAAATTTTAATATTCATTTTCTAGCCATTTTAAACCAGCTAATTAATTGAAAGTGATTCTCATAATTTTTTTTATAAGAAATTATCACTGTTTTACGTAAATTTTTTTAGATACTGAAAATAGTATAATACTATAATATCAGAATAAAATATTTTTAGAATCTTAACACAATTATGGCAATGAATTAAGAGAAACATATTAATAATAATAATATCATAAAAATTATTAATCTCTTTATTAATTCCTTTATTTATATACTAGTAAGATTCATTTTTTATTTATCATTGTTTTATTTCAAAATTAACAAACAGGTAAAGTATTTTTATTGTGATATTGTAATCGTAATACAGATTTCAAAGCAATGTTAGATATGCATAAAATCAAATTAGTATTATACTATTAAAATTCATTTAATACATAAAGTGCATTTTAATTTGGACAATTTATTATGCAAATTAGGCATATTAAAATTGGAAATTCATTTTAGATTTCATTTATTTATTTAAAAATAAATTTTATATTAGCTTATTATTTCAGTTATTGCATATTTATTAATTTATGATTTAAATGTATTTTCACAAAAAAATACAATAATCTCTGAGACACTGAGTTGCTATAAATTTAATTCTATTACTAATGAAATCAGAAAATGTTATAGAAATATAGGAAGTTTCAGATAAGAATTTTTGGAAATTGCAAGGAATTTAAAGATAAAAAGAATAATGACTTACAGTATCATAAATATATATGTAAAAGAAGATAACAGTAGCAAAAAAGAAAAAAAAGGAGATTTAAGACAGCATAAGGTCAATAATGAAAAAAAGAATACCTAATAAATGAATAAATATGTTGGAAGCATAACCAACAACTGTCCGAAAAGAACTTCTTCTGCTTGACAAGTCTCATATTAAATAAAACAATTACAAATGTGTTAAATGAGATGTTTTTTAGTTAAATTATGCCAACAATTAATATGAATAGGAATAGAACTGAAATATTTGAAAACTAGATATATAAATCCCCAATTGTTTTTGAAAACACTGTCCATTGATTTACAAAGGTTATTGGGATCTTAAAAACTGTAGGTTAAATGAAAATCAAAAATCAAAAACTCATTTCTCATTAATTCCAATGTAAAAATTTTTAATTGGTTCTTGAATACCAGAAAATTACCACTGTCTTACTTATTAATATTAAAACATTTCAGAAGTATTAATATAAATATAATTATATTTATATTAATAATGTGGTCGTAAAGTCGAATGGTCGTAAGTTGCATAGGTCATAAGTCAAGAACTAGCTGTATACTATAATATAATAATTTATGATAATATTATCTATTTAGATTATTACTTGCCATTTAACTTTGAAATTCAAAGTTACTAAGTGCCAAGTGATCTTTGAATTTAAGTCTAATAAGGTAATAAAATTGCCAATTATTATGGCTTTATTTATTAGTTAAAAATTTTCATCAGATATTATCTGAAATTTATGTAATTCTCAAAATTTATTATTATGCTAAATTATTGGCAAAAATAAATTGAGTTTTCTGGAAGTTAGTATTAATGTTTTTAGTTCTACTTATTGGAAATTCTTTAATTATAGATATTATTAGGGTAATTATTTTAATCAAACTAATAGACACAAACAATTTACTTGTTAATCTAATTAATGTAATGATTTAAATATCTTCCAATAGAATAATAAACTACTGTTATTTTTAAAATTTATATATGGATAAGAAAAATATATTAATGACTTATACATCTGAAGTAATACTTAATTATTGTTTTATAAAGTTAATGCTATATAATTGCAAAATCTTTGGAAAACTTCAGTATATACATTGTAGATACTCATATTATTGGTACAGGAATACTTTGTATAGTGCAGTTTTGAACAATGTGGGTTTTAGTCTAATGTGGTTTTTTATTACACTGTATTACACTATCAACATTGGCAACATTGATCAGCAACTTCCCAGGCACTGCAAGTGACAGTCAAGAGCCGGGTTTATGCAGTAGTTGTTTGATTGGCTCTCACATTGATGCATTCTTTCTCTGCAGCATTTTATTATTTACATTAATATTAATATTTAATATGTTTTTATTATTTAAGTATGGGCGAAAAGAGAAAACAAAGAAGACACTATTGGAATAACAAAAAAATGCAAGTGGTTGACATTAGAGAAGAAACTTGAAATTATAAAATGTCATGAGAATGCCACTTCATTTGCTAAAATAGCATGTGAGAATTCAATGAATGAGTCATCTGTACGAACAATTATTCAGAGCAAAGAAAAGATTAAACAACATGGAATGAGTACCACTTCTTATATATCAAAAGTGATTTTGAGAAATTGATCTTTTACAATTGAAAATATGGAATGCCTTCTAATGATCTGGATTGAAGATTGTAATCAGAAAAAGATTCCTTCGAGTCAAATGATAATCCAGTGAGTTTTATCTTAAAATCAATTGTACATAAAGTATATTTGATATATCTGATACAATCAGTAAATAAAATAGCAAGAAAATCATTGATTTAAACAAATTATAGTAGATAATTGATCAATGATCAAATAGTTTTTTGCAAAACCAAAAAATTTTTCTTTATAAAATGAAAAAGTGGTATAGATTTATACTTTTTGTTAAATTGAAAATTTGTGAACTGAGGGATATCTGTTCATTGTGTTTTTATTAATTAAATAGGATTTAACATCTACTCCTAGCAAAAGTTATAAGCATTCAGTAACAGAAAAGGATACATCAACAGAATACAGGAACAAGGATACTGTAGAACAGGAAGAAATATCTCCATAATAGTAGCTATCTCCAATAAAGCACATCTAATTTATTGTAAAGTTTTATCAAGGGTCAATTAATTCAGAAAAATTTCTTTATTTTAGCAAATCTTAGTGCAATTATGAGAGATATATCATCTGTAAATTATATACAGTATAATAGTACAAATCTCATGTGATAGACAATTACAAACGTTATTAGAAATTATTCTTCTTTGAATCCTATTAAAGAAGCCTTTTTAGTACTCTAATTCTCCATCAAAAGAGTTATTTATAATGGATACAACATAAAATTTATGCTAACTTGATGATAAAAATTCTGTTTTAAGAGATATCACCAAAAGATGTGTGGTTACCCTTAATACGTATGATGATATCAGCATGTTATTTTTTGTTACAATATGTAAAGAATAAATTTTCATATAATTTTGCAAAGAGTAATGAGCAAGGTTGTCTTATTACCATTTGTAAAATTATTTTTATAAAATACTCATATAAACAAATTTTAATATTTTTCTGAAATAATTTGATTGATCAAATAATCATTTGAAAATTATTTTTGAAAAAAAATTATTAAACATTCCATAGTTACATTTTCACTAAAAATAAAATCTTTTAGAAATTTAATTATCTGATCTTAGAATATATAGCTTTTCATGAATAATAATGTATTCCACACCTGTCTGAAACATTAAGTTGCATGCAAGTATCAATGACCATATTTGCATTTTAGTAATTTAATACTTTAAAATATTTAATCTAGTTATTTATTATTGATGTTGTCTTGCATGACAATATTTTTTATATCAAAAAGTTAAAAAATAAGTAAAATACTAAGAAACTCAGAAACAAGCATTAATATAAATATAAATATATTCTATAGATAAAATATATTTGGTAATCACTATTAATAATAATATATTTATTATTCATTACTAATATATCTATCTGCAAACAATACTCGTTTCTTTAATTTACAGGTACTCCTCACTTAACAATCGAGTTCCATTCTCACGACTTGGTCATAGAATGAATTGGTCGGTAAGCGAGTAACTTGTTCATATATATTTAGAACAAATTACTCAAATTGTCATGGCTGTAAAGACATTTACATCTTAATTATGCACAAAATATTTTCCTTCATCATATTTTTGGAACTATGAGTGCAGAGAATTAAATGCAATAGAAGTCATAAGCAATCCATATGGATGAAAACCAAATTTTCTGTTAAAAAAAAGTCATAAGCTCGGACATAAATTCGAGCTGTCGTTAAACGGGTAAGTCGTTAAGTGAGGAGTACCTGTATATTAATTGAAGCAAGTAATTAAGTTTTAGAAGATAATTGATATCATTGTTTTATTTTAATTTTAAAGCTTTTACAATGATTAATTAGATTCAAAATAAATGGTTGGAAAACTATTATAATAAAAAAACAATAAGTAAATATTTATGTAATTGTAATTTCTTACTTTCAATATTTTGGTTCAAGTTTTTATATATTAAATACATTTTGCAGCAAATATAATGTATTTATTTTTATATAAAATAAAGCAACCATGAAATAAATATTTCTTTGAATAAGATCTTCTAATGATAGAATATTAACACTTTATTATGTTTATAGGTACATTTAATTTTAATCTGATTATGAAGTTTTCAGAGGATTTAAAGTAATATAAGAAAGACACATAAATCAAATTTAATAAAAATTGAATGATATGTTCTTTCTTGTGTTTTGAAGGAGGAGAATTTTTTCTTATTTGGTCTTATTTTCAAACAATTTTCAAAAGAGGTCTTCAAAACATTTTATAGATTTTATATTAAAATAATAAAGAATTGAATATTTTTTAATCTCAAACATTTTTCATATACTTTCATAATTATTTGATTAATAGATAAAATAATATATAAATTATTGTATATTTTAAAGAATAATTCTAAAAATATAAATTTAAAATAAACAAAATACAAAAAATAATATTTTTAGTTAAAATTAATCAAGAATTCGTTCTATGAATTTATAAAATAAGGATGAAAAATTTTGAAAACATAAAAATTAGACTGTATTTGTCATTTTTGTAAGAGAAAATCTCAAATTTTATAGATGTAACTAATCTGATAATTTGTATTTTATAAATAAGTGTACATCATGAATTAAAAAAAAAAAAAAAATTTATTGAATGATTTCTTTAATGGAGCCTTCAAAATCTAAAATTTACTTAAGAACAGATAATGCATTTTGTTTTTACTTTGTTATTTTAAGTAAACTAAAGCATGTTTTATACTTAATAATAACTATTATTATTTATAAATTAACTATTTCATTAATATCAGTGTACGTTATAATTAGAATTTAAATATTTTAACAGCCAAATTACCTGACAGTTTTTAGATTCTTTTCCATTTCTTTTATAATAGGCCCATAAAAATTCATAAAACACACAAGATTTCTTATCTAATATTATTTAATGATAAACATAAAATACAATATATGAAAATTTTTAATTTTGGATCTTCATGAATTTATTTTTATCCTTTTTATTTTAGAATGTAGTAAAATGGTATAAAAGTATATAAGTTACCTTTTTCCAGATGTTCCCGTCTGTGGCAGAATATTTCAGCATAAATATCCGATATGAATGAAATTCTCATTGTTTCTGGATTTCATTAAATCTGTTGAAAAGGATCGAAATCGGTTCATTATTACGTCGATGATTCAGATTTTGATTACAATGGAATTAATGGAAGAAACCAAATGATTGATATATTGATCATTTACTAACTTGATGTTTGTTATGGTTTTTGGAGAAATTTAAATATTCCATATAATTTACATCAAGTTTCACTGCTTTGCATTAAATGAATCTTTGTAATCAGTTATGCTAATTTGACTTTTAATACAACAAGTATATAGTGAACTATCAACTTTGAGAGCATTATGAGAGGATATATTATAATTTAAATAAGATATTATGAAAGAAAAGATTTTTAGATCGGTATCCCGAAGAATAGTTTATTCATAGATTTTCCGAAATCTACAAATTTTTTAAGGAAATCATTTTTTGAAAAAATCGTAAAAATTAAAATCAAGAAAACACTAAAGAAGAGTGAAAATTTTCGAAATATTTTTATGAATAACTATTAATCATATAGTTAATAAAATTTCATTTTTGTTTCAAATTTAAAATATTTTGCTTTAATATATATTTAGTTTATGTCTAACTACTTCCTTGTTTTATAAATATTTTTTTTATCTTATATTAATATTTAAATTGCATTGCCAAAAGAGGTTTCTGTTGTTATAAGACAAAAACGGAAGATATTAGTTGTTTTCATACAATTGATCAAATACCGTGCTAAGTAACTGGGCTAGAGAAGTGATGCGATTGACGTCGACCATTGACCCTGGTTTTCCGGTGTCTGTCTCCAGGACATTGCCTGTCTGGGACAGTGTTCGGTATGTATATCCCACGTCAGCTTGCATGACAAAAACACGACACACGTGGGAACTTCAGGTGCGTCTTTGATATTCTTTGAAGGAAGTCTTTGTCCACTGACATAGAAAAGATGAAAACTTTTATAATAGAACATTTATTTGGAAGCGAAAACATTACTTATGATAATTTTCATTTAAAAAATGTGTATATATACATATACCATACATGTTTGTGTGTGTGGTGTGTGTATATATGTGTGCGTGCATGCATTGTTTTGATAAAACTAACTTGTAAGTTAAAATTTTATATTAAGTTTTAATATACGCATATATTTTTGTACAGAACGTCATTTCTTGAATTTTAATAATAATATAACGCATTTAATTATACCTATTGTTTCCTTAAAAGCAATGACTTTAATGGAAAATTTCTTCATTATTACTAAAATGAAACATTTATTTATCAACGATGGCATATCAGATATAAATTTAAACTTATATTTCAAATTTCTGGATCCGCCCATTATAAAAGGAAAAATCTTCAGGTCTGAAATTTTTTTCCTGTTGTTGTTTACACTTTATATGAAAACCTTTATAAAAGTATAAAGTTTTCACATATCTGTTACACTAAATTTATTTTAAAAGTGTCTCTGATTCGTTTAAAAATATATTAACAGCGTTGATTTTGATTACTATATATTCATATATTATTTATATGTTTGTTACTAGTAAATTAAATCTAATGTTTACTTTCACGTAATAAATCAATAAAGCATTTATTTTATTCCATCATTCCAATGTTTATAGTTATATTAACTTTAAAAAAAAACTGTTTCATAGCCAAACAACGGATAAATATTATAATTCCGTTATTTTTCATTATTAACATTTGCTTAGAATTCCATAAAAATTAAACTTTAAAATATAATTATTTTCTTTTATATATAAAGGTAAATTTTCAGTTTTTGTTTAAATAATACATTACTATATAAGAAATCAGTTAATTTTTCTGCAGAAAAACAAAAAGCCAGCATATAGATACGATACGTTTTCGTTTTGTTTGGTAAAAATATACATTTTTATCAAATAAAAAAGTATATTATGTTTAAAAAATAAACATTTGGCGTTAATATGCTTTTGAGATGAGTTATACATATTGTACAATACATCAATGTGAAATATCGATCTATCGCTAAAATGAAGTCAAGGAAGTTTTATTTATATAACTTACAATATTATAATTTAAAAATCTGTTGCGCCATCTATTGTAAGTGTTTGTCATTATTTAAATTACAATATATTTAATTTGAAAAACAGTACAGTAATTTATGTTAAGAAAAAATTAAATGATGATGATAAATATATTTTAAGATTTTATCAAATTAAAGTTCCTAAATGGTTTATAAATACTGATTAAACACATTTTTTATAATAATGAATTTTAAAATTGATTTTTTAGTTTTTTTAACAAGTATTTGTAATAAAGTTTTCGTTTAATATTCAATCTAGTAAATGCAGTATATAAGTTTATTGATTATGCAATAATTTATAATATTCTGTATGTATATTCTGTTGTATTGTCAGAGTATTTGTTCTTTATCGAAATTAATAAGTTTGTTCATCAAAAATGATAGATTAGATAAAAATATTCATTTATTAATACAATTAAATATTAAAGGTTAATTAATTTGTTTTAAATATATGTATTATTTACATATATGGATATATTTATGTATTATGTATATTTACTGAATGTATGCATAATTACTAATGCTACAGATTTTAAATTAGTTATTATTTTTTAAATTAATATTTAAAATGATTTATAGTGATCATCTTTGGATATGATTACACCATAAATCATATTGTCATATTATAAAAAGAATGGGTCCAATATAATCATAAAATAATTACAAGTATTTCTCACTTGGGACTATAATCCAAACTCTACATAAGTTGAAAAAATAATTTTTTGCTAAAAAATTATTTTTTCAACTTATGTAGAGTTTGGATGGAGTATGATGACTGTACTTTTCATGGTATTATGGCATCATATTTTTCTCTTACTAAAATAGAAGCAACACAGCATGGAATAATATTGTACAGAAATATGATATGTAAAATCAACAAACAGTATATAAAACAAATAAATCGACTAATTTCACTTTTTAAATGAATCTTAAAAAACTAATATATTCATATTTGTAATTTACAAATATAGTAGATGCTTGTTTTATATCAAAACAAAAGAAAGAAAATTATGGAAATATTTTATACAAAGTCTGATGCATGTAAACTACATGAAAATGCTTTCCTTTATTGTTGTAAAATGGAAATTTAAATGAAATATTTTAAGTTCAAAGTATTTAATTAAATTAATTATTTTGTTAGATTCTTGTGAAGTAGATGCATTAAATCAAAAAAATTTTTGTCTCTCTGTTTTTTTATGAAATGCATTCTTATACAATTACAAATAGAGAAACTTTCTATTATGTAGAATGCAAATTTATAATAAAAGTTCAAAAACAAATTCAATTATTTCATTCATTTAAAAAAACATCAAAAATCAGAGCACAAAGAGTAGGGAAAATACAGAAATAAATAAATTAAAATTTCTTTTTCAACTTAAAATAATTTTATTGAAGTGCTTTTGACCCTCTAGGTCCTTTTCAATAATCAATACAAGCAATATAAACTTTAGAACACAGTTTTAGAATTCAATTCAAAAATGAACAATTTAATCAGTAAATATGACAAAAGTTATTTAGTAAATATTCTTATGCACAGAACAAATTTAAATTAAGTTACACATAATATAAAATAAAAATTAAATTATTAAATAAATTTATAGGAAATAAATAATTTATAACATCTATTAATGCATTACAGTTTCTAGGACTGTAATGTTCTTTGAGCTGATTTTCAATGTTTTTTAAAAATGGAACAGTATAATACAGTTGAAAATCGTATCCATTCATTTATTTATAATTTTATTTGATATTATTTATAATGAACATAGACATATTTATGATTCATTCTTTGAAAAAATATTTTTAATTCATCAGTTTTTAAATACAGATACTCCTTGAGTTACAAACATTTGTAGTTAACAAGCATGAAATTTCAAATTTCAGAAAATTTCAAAAACTTTTCAAGAATTTTAAACATTATGATAGCATAATGCTCTAACAATTAATATAATATAAAATTACACAGTTAATTAACATATTATGGCAGTATTTCAAGATAGTGACAATTATATCAAAAATCTTTATTTTATAATCAGGACTTTTTATTTAAATCTGTGAAATAAGAATCTTCTAATTGATCCAATTGTGAAATATATTACAAAATATAGTTTAAAGTTATTTCAGTTAATATTGTTATTTGGCCCCAAAATATCTGAATTATAAACAAACATCACCATCTTTTATGCAAATTAAGTTATAATTTGAGAAGTACAATACATACATACAAGTAGGATAATTAAGTTTTTTTTATACATTCCTTCATTATTTTTAACTAATCTTAATAGATTTAATTAAAATTTAATAAAAAATTAGATGATCAGAATGAATTATTATTTTAATGAAAGCACTACAAAGTAAATAAATTTTTCATTTTTAATATTTTGTAAATATTTTCATTCTTATGATAACAGTTAATAATTATTACAAATTCTTGACTTTTTATAATATTAATGTTAAAAAGCAATAATAAAAGTTGATTGAATATCTTTTCAAAATTAAATTTTCATATTCATTTAGTAAAAACAGAAGATTTTTTCGATGCCAGAATTATGGAGCATGTTCGACATGGTTTATTAGAATTAAATTCCATAACTGGACTTGATACTGAAGGAATACCTGGGACCATTACTTTCTATAGTACTGTAAGTTATTATAAAAAAAATTAATGTTTCATTATCTGATGATTTAATAGAATGTAGAATTTTTTAATAATTATTTTAGTTATATTTGATATTTTAGTAAATCAAACAAAAGAAAAATAATTCTATCATATTTGAAAATGACCACATTGAATATTGCAGCTGATTATAATATTTATAATTCAAATAGAATAATAATTCTAAATCTTAAGCAGCTTTTTTAAATGAAGTTTCACATAGACCTAACTGAAACTGGTGATTCAAGATTGTTACTTTATGGTAAATATTTTAAATAATTTAGTTAATATTCTTCTTAAGCTTTCATACTTTATTTTTTATTAATGGTATTTATCAATTAGTAATTTTATTATTGGGATGTTAATAATAATTGAAAATCTACAAGATTTGCATAATACCAAAAGATACTGTATATTGATTATAAAAAAAAAGATAATTTTTCAAAATATCAGATGAAAATATATATATAAATCTTTAAATATATTAGTAAATTTCTATTTGGTTTTATTTTTTCAACAATTCTTAAGCTTGTCTAGCAAATACTGTATTGGCAAATGTGATCTGCTTGAGTTTATTCATTTTTCAACTTGAGCTTGAATTTATTATTTGTTTTAAATAATTTTCTTTTATTTTGAATAAAAATAATTTCAATTTTTTCAAATTTCTCAACACTGAAATATAGATACTCTCTGACATGCATAAATTTGTATTTACTTTAATTTGTAACATTCAAAATATATTTTTAAGAATAATTTGATATAATGTAATGTAATGTCTTGTTGATATAATGTAATACTATACTTTAATTTTATTCAGCAGTACCACAACATTGATTACAACACTACTGTAATGATAGTTAACAATACTATCTGCAGAATTACTATCAATTAATAGTATTGTCATATTATGTATTTGTATGTGCTATATCTATAGTATATAATGTTGTTTTAATTTTATCATAATAATTACATAATAATTTATATAAACTTAATTTATGCAAACTTTCAGGAACATAAATCTTATATCAATTAAGAAAATTTTGAAATTGATAATACATAAAATGGTTTCATTTATAGATTTTTCTTAATTAATAATGGAATTTATGGTAATATTAGACTGAAGAAGAAGAAAAAAATCTATAAAATTATATTTAACAGTTATAGAATTTTCAAATTATATTTGGCTCTTTATTTATGTGAGGGTTACGTGGAGTGTACTTTTGAATCATTATTCAAATGGAATTCACATAAATGGTGACTATAAAACTATATAGTTTATAGATTAGATTTTAAAAAAAACTGTGTACCCTGCAAAAAGTCATTCTAAACCAGATTATTTATTGATATCATTTCTATTCATAAGTACAGAGAAATTTTTATATGTAATGTTAATGGATCATAAAGATTAAAAAGGACTTAAGAATATCACAGATATTTTATAAAAATTAACAATTATTATCTTTTTCTTCATTAGATTCAATTACAATAGTCATAGTGTATTTAAAATGGTAGAAGTCTGTACTTCATAATTTTGAGAGTTGATACTATTGTAATTTGCCCAAAGAACTTGAGACACCTTTTTCTTTTTCTCTGGAAAAATAAGATTATATGAGATCATTTATACTGTAGATGTTTCTTCTCGTTAAATTCCTATATTTATAGTTTTTGGCATCTAGATTCTGAAAAAAGTGATGCTCTCTTCAAATATTTTCATTGCTTTTTTAGAAATAGTCAAAATATTTGGGAGCTAATGGAATTTGGTTATCCTCTTCTCTAATTATATTGATTTTTTTTTAGCATAAACAGATCTTCAAAAATTGGTATATTTGGAATTTATCAGTTCTATGATATCACCTGTTAAAAGATTATATCATAGAATTTAAGTTCCTTTTAAGTTAAAAACAGAAAAGATTTTAAGTACTGATTTTGTTTTTGAAGTTTCTTATAGTTTAAAATGTTATATAAAATTGTCAAATTTGAAATTATACAACCACATTGATTTTGTTTTTCAATCATTTTGATATCAAGGACCATTTATAGTCTTGTTCATTCTATAGATTTATTATTCAAATTTAAATATTTTAATTATAAAATTATCTTTATCTGGAAACATTATAGATTCTCCTTGTAATAGTTTATAAATACATGCAAAAAGAAAGTATTTAAAATATTAATATTCAAATTCTTTATTACTATAAAACTAATTTGATATTCTAAAATTAAAAAAAGTTGCTTAAGTTTAAATTTATTTATTTTTAGATGAAAATCTAAAAATAAATAAAATTTTAATATATATTTTTAAAAACATTTGATATTTCTGTTCCTATTGTAAATTTTGATATTTTTAGTATATGTAATGAATTGTCAGTAACTGTCTAAACATCTCTTCTCCAAGAAATAAATGGTTATAACAATGGACATCATTTAAGTCTATATTGCAAAAACAAAATTTATATCTTTTTACTATATAACTATAGTATAACTAGTATAACTATATACTAATACTAGTAGACCTTCATGCTTGGACAGTTCATAGAATTGTACTTAAGTTTTTCTTTTTCTTAAATTATAAACTTTTAAATGACATTCAAGATTTTCTTCAATATATTCTGAAAATCTTTTCCATATAAATAGGTTTTACATTTGAAATATGTGTCTTTTCAAATGTTTCCTTCAGTATCTCCCTTTCTCTATTGGAATTCTGTCAACTTATTCAATCTTCTAATGTTTTATTTTTTTTAATTAAACACCATCTTTTAGCAGCAGCAGGAATTAATCTGCTTAACGAGTTCCCTTTTTTTTGTTTCATTATGAAATTTATACAACTGGGTGTATGATATACAAAAGTTTTATATGAAAACATGTGAAATGATAGTCTTGAATGAAGAGCATTCAGAAATACATGAATTAATCTCAAATATAGATTCTTCTACATAATAAAAACTGACATTAGTGAAAATCATGAAATAATCACAGATTGAAAAATGTTAATAAATTAAATAACAAATCAGTAGCTGCATAAATAATTTGAAAAGTTTTATAAAATTCCATTATTGTAAGTGAAATTGTTGCCTTGCTATGGCAATGACGGTTTCGTTTCTTCACACATGGACATCAATGTATGTGGTAAGGATACTGACAATCTTAAGTGGCATGAGGAAATACATTGATTATTTTATAAAAATCGATTCAGCCTATCTTGTCTTATAA
>WUQG02430662.1:0-14360 GCA_011317285.2 Androctonus mauritanicus | reverse complement strand
TTCTCACCCTGATTAAAACCACTGAGAGCAATTTTTTGTGAGGAAATGGTTGAGCACATGGTAGGCGGCATGGTAAAGGGAGTAGAGGAAATGGTTGAGCACGTGGTAGGTAGCATGGTAAAGAGAGTAGAGGAAATGGTTGAGCACATGGTAGGCAGCTTATTTCTCACCCTGATTAAAACCACTGAGAGCAATTTTTTGTGAGGAAATGGTTGAGCACATGGTAGGCGGCATGGTAAAAGGAGTAGAGGAAATGGTTGAGCACATAGTAGGCAGCTCATTGCTCACACTGATTAAAACCAATGAGAGCAATTTTTTGTGAATTTTAGCTTCATTTAATAAAGATATAATTAATATTATAACTTATTATAATAATATTTAAATTTTCCTTATTTGTAAAAATATATTTATGGCTCTCAGAATAATTTTTAAATTGTTTTTTAGGACAGGTTTGGTTCTTCCGTCTGAAAGGTTTGTCGATTCCTGCTCTAGAACAATAGGAAAAAAAAAAAAGTATATATATATCGTTTTCTTAAAACGTACCTTCTGGTAGAATATATGGAGTATACATATACTGTATATGAAAAAATAAAATTCTGATATATGCTACACTACGTCTTCAAGAATTTTTTTAAAAAGTTTATACCGAAAACAAATCTTTTTGTTATATATCGGTTGTGGTATTCATAAATTCTAGCAAGGAATCTGACAAAAAAATCTATCATATGTAACTCTATGCTATTTTTTTTTTTTTTTCTTTGGAAGTTTTGCAGAATAGACATTTAGCTTAGAATATATACTTTTACGACAACTTAAAAAAAAAAAAAAAAAAGTCGAAATAATGGTCTTATTAATGTATAATATAACACAAATTCCAAACCATATAATTCAGATATAAATCTTTGTTAGAGAGATGTGTGCAAGCTGTTTATAACATTATTCATTGAATAATTAAACTATCGAACATAGGGAATTATATTAAACAATATAAATTTTACACAGTAAACTATATTATTGTACGTAAAGTTATATAAATTATTATTAGCAGAGTAAACATCATTATTGTGTTCGCTGTCTCTTATTGGTTGATATCGAAAACAATAGCGTATGATGTAACAATAAAGTGTGATGCAACAATGGACCATCGTAAAATTTTTATATCGTTGAAAATACGTATCACAAAATAATATATGACGATTTTACGATTAAATTTTCAATTATTTGCTTGATTTGATATCATTCTTAACATTGTTTTTTATTTAATTAACAGTTTTATTAACGATAATCATATTTATGTAATTCTCGTATCGGATTAATCAAAATCTGCGATGACATTTATTGTAGAAAATAAAATCGTCATTTAAATCTACAGCTGATTTATCATTTCTCTCTCTCTCTCTTTTTTTTTTTTTTTAATGCAAATCTCATTTGAAGGTCGATTCGAGTGACGTAACGATTATTCGATTTTCGTTGGCGGAATAAACAATGAGTTCTATTCAATAAGTGCATACCCCGTTCTAGAAAACTTCTTTTTTTTAACTACATATTAAATTCGATATAAACGTCAAAAGTTTACTGTATATTTGTATAATTTTTCCAAATCTTCAATTTTATATAGAAAGCGATCCCAGTACAAGATCCCCGCTACAGATTCGCTTTTTTTTGTATTGTTTAAAAATGGAATACTGTAAACAAGTGTAAATGAATGTTTCGGGTTTATACATAAATTCACCATACGAAAAATTTTTATTATCCATAAATATTTATGGGTTTAATACGAATGATTTTAGTGAGTTTAATACGAATGATGTTAATGAGTTTAATACGAATGATTTTAGTGAGTTTAATACGAATGATGTTAATGAGTTTAATACGAATGATGTTAATGATGTTTATGAGTTTAATACGAATGATAAATGAATGTTTCGGGTTTATACATAAATTCACCTTACAAAAAATTTTTATTATCCATAAATATTTATGGGTTTAATACGAATGAAATCATAGAAATTGATTCGCTAAATGCAAAATTTTCATTCGAGTCTAACAATGGATGTCTTATCCGAGATCGGTTTTTTTCTTTTTTTTTTATACACTTGATGCCCTGATATTTTTAAGACTTTTTACAAATAATAACGATGCCAAATAAGTACCATCGTTTGTGGCTCTGGTTGAGCCAAGTAATGTTTTAAATTTCATTAGTTTTAGGAATGCTAATAATATAATATTTCATACACATCAACTTGCTTTATAGTGTTCCAAAAGCGATATTCGAGGATTTTAATAGAAATAAATCTAAATTAAGCTGTTGTACTCGCTTACATTTCAATAAACGAGCTTGTCTTACAGCTTCACATCAGTAATTAGGTATATTGTATATATGTAAGCAACAGTAGCATTCAAGATGGAGGATATTTATGAACGTTTTTCAATTGATTAAGTGTAAAATTATGTACTTACTATTCGAACAGAACGATTTAGATAATTCATGAAAGTTTTTTTTTATTACAAGATTCTTAAAAGCAATTTTGTAAGTTATATATATATATTTTTCCTCTCTTTGATTTACGTAAGACTCTACTCGTATATATATATGTCCACGTTAACCGATGTTAAAATAAAATATACAGTAGTTACTTTTTAAAAATAAATGTTTATAGTAGCCTATTACTTTAAACTACTGAGTGTAAAAGAATGCGCTCTCTCGTCTTGGTTGTTACGTTTCGTAGAAGAATAACATATATATATATATATATATATATTTTTACGGCGAATGAAAATAAATCAGATGATTTACTTCAGAATTTTGTTTGTTTTTCGGCTGGTTTATTCCTAACTTCTCCCGTTGAATGATACTGTATTGAATTTTCTCTATTTTAGTTCCTTATAGGTCAGTCTATCTCATTGCTTGACTGAGTTTCCGATTGCCTTGTTGAGTACGAGCTCAAAGTGGTCTGTAAAGAACTCTACTTGGTTTATATTGATTGGAACATCTATCTGTTACCACAAATAATTGTCTCAGTTCTGTTTCGCAACTCTGCCAGAGAGAGAAACTTAACAAATCGATCATCCCCGATAGTAAATTAAGTTAAAAAGAATCACGCGAACGAAAGGATAATCGGGTTAAAATTTGAAAACTGCGAATATACGTCTGGCAACTTAACGATTTCGTCTTGTATCGCTAGCGCCATCTGTTATCATTCTAAATCGTTCTCTTTAGTATATACAGCATTAAAATTCGTAAAATATACGAGCCGAAATTATATTCCGCAGTCTTGATTAATTATTGTGTTATATAGGGTTTCTGGCGATAATATGTATTTATTTTTTTTCTCGTGTATTGTTTGATCGGCTCGCCTTTCTGCCTTCTAACAAAGACATTACCATAATGCACATCTTACAAGTCCATTATGTGCTGCAATCTGGCATAGAGCAGAGCAGAACTGAGAAAAACCGTATCTGTGACCGAAAAAAGAATGCGAATGATAGATGAGAGTCCACGGAGATGAAGAAAGACGTGGGGGATGCTGAGATAGTCACCCTCCGCTACTTGTTCACTAGCTATCCGATTGCTGTGGTTTAGCTTTCTTACCTTTCAATCGATTCTTTTGTGATAAGAAGAAGAATTAAAAAAAAAAAAAAGAAAGAGAGAGAGAGAGAGACATCCAGAAGGAGATATAAATATGCAGCTGTTGAATTTATTGTTTAGATAAGACATTTATTGCATCGTCCTGTAAGTTTCAGATACGTTCGCGAGAGGGAGCCACGTACCGGACAATACGGAAGACCCAGAAAAAAAAATTTTTTTGAAAGTTTTTTTTTTATCAGGAAACATTTTTCTTTTTTTTAATGCTGTTTATCTCGGTTAGGATTTTCTTTTATAAAATGCTACTTAATGCAACACATTGCAATATTTCATTTTCGTATATTTTCTTTTGGCATATGGAAATTCGATAGATAACGCGCAATTTTTTATTTTTTTTTTAAATATTTTTTAAACGACTCGGTCGTGCTTAAAATGAGATTTAAAGACGATTTTTTTTTTTTAAACGAAAAATTAAAAAAAATATATGTGTCCATTATGTTTTATAACCTTCCAGATGATATTTTAATATTGCTGATTGATATATAAGTTTCGATAAAAACTCTACCGAAATTTTTTTTTTTTGTATATATATATATATTTTTCACTGATAAAATAAAATTATGTGAACAAATATTATACGAGATTGCACACTAACAGAAACCGTACAACATACTTGCAAATAATACTTTCCAATGAAGTACGCAAGTTGAAAACACTATTTTAAGAATTATATTTTGGAGTAAATAATACGCAGTTCTTGTTCAGTAAATGCTAAAATTTCTGTTTTTGTTTGCAGTTCAGTAGACATGCAGATTCTATACAGATAACCATATAAGCTGAGATATATAGTATATAATTTTTATAGTGATTCATCTTTATTTTCTGTGCTCTAAAATTAATTTTGAATTATAAATAATCATATTTATAAATTAAAATTAAATTATTTGAATTATAATAATTACTTTTTATTTGAAGGAGTTACTTAATTCATCCATAAAAGTTACTACCAAGCAATCTGTTTGATTACTCAAAATTATAAGAAAATTATTTAAATTATTGTAAGTATAAATGAAACTATATATTTTTCCTGACTTTTTTAACATATATGTTTTCATAATGTCACATTGTAAAAGGTAAATGTTGATGTTCAATATGTATAAAAGTTAGAATCCCATATGCAAATTAGCTTTCCAAGAAATTTACTCCAACAAACTTCATTTACTTTCATTCTATAAATAAACTATAATATAAACAGTATACACTTTCTTCATTAATTAATCCATCCTCTAAATGTAATTTAAGAGATACTTTTAAATGATTTTAGAAGCGCTAATTAATTTTAATTCAAGATTGATGATTACAATCAATATTTGATTAATTTAAACTTTTACAACACAGTATGATACTTAAAATTAAATTCTATTTTTCTTTATATATATAGTTAAAATATTAATCATAATTTACAACATTAATTACCATTAATTTAATTAAATACTAACCTATTTGGATGCATTTAAATATTTGAATTAAAAGCCAAGAGACTTCACAAAAGATCAATGAAGAAAATTAAAACTTGTAATTAGCAGAAAAATAATAACAGTAATTTAATCCCCTCAAAATATATTATTATAAGAATTAATTATGGTGTTATTTAATGGATCAAAATTTAATAATGGGTTAAAAAAAATAATACACACTATAGAATTTGCTAAAAAAAATATAAATTATTTACTGTAAACAAAAAAAAGCTAAACAGGAACTGATTGGTAAAAAATAAATAAATAAATAAATAAAAATTTGTTTAATTATCAGCTTTCCATAATCAAAAATTTTAATTGTTGATTTAATACTTATTCAGTTTTTTTTTTAATTAGTTTTTTAAAAGTATGAATAAAAGCTGTTAACATTAATCAAACTTTCTTAGCTTTATAAGGAAATAATAATAATTTTGTTGAGGAAAAAAAAAAGTGTGCTTACATAATAAGGGATAGATGCCAAAGATAATTTTAAGCCACCTATGTCAAGAATAAACTGATTTATTTAGCATAAAAAAAAAAATAAAATTGAAAATTAATTAATTTAAAAACATGCTATTAAGTTTTAAATTTGGTTAAATTTCAAATTTTTAATTTTCTTTTAATGCCTTTTAAAGATTAAATATTGACATATTGGCTGAAAATTAATTAAATATATACAGTACATTATAATTAAACATCAGATAATAGAATATAATCATGTTTAAGATATATAATATAGAATTTTTAAGAAAAAAAAAATATTAGTTTTATTCTAAATATAAATTTTAAAAAGTTTAAAACTGTCTTTTTTCTTCTCTCTCTTAATTTATTACAGAAAGCTGTTTCAGAATTGACAAGAATGATGAATTCTTCATAAAATTCTCTAAATCAGCCAAAAATAATAATAATAAATCATAATTTACCGCTCTAATAAGACAATTATTGGTGATTGCTAAATTTTTTTTTCTCTCTCTACTTTATTGAGAAATGGTATTTTCTGGATAGAAATTTTTCCAGCGCTATCGTGTTGCAGATTTATACCAGAATTAGTTATCTGCTAGTTTCGTATTATTTCTACTGTATTCATTAATTTTCTTAAGACTTCTTTCAGAAATATTGGCAATATGCATGCAGAGAAGCCCGAATTCAGGGGCGCCTGATTGTCGCAAAAATTTCGAACTTTGCTGCTATCTACAGTATATAAAGTTAGAAATTTTGCACCTTTTATAAAAAAAAAATAAAATAAAATGTTAACTACATATAAAAACTAAAGATGATACATTCAGCCTTTAATAATTTTTATCAATCCAGAACAGCTGAAACTTTACTCATGATACTACTAACGACTCATTATTTGGAGATATGTGGAGTGACGTTAAATTATTAATATCTGTAATAATTTAACACTGTATATAATTTAGATTTATTGCCATTTTTATATCAAGTTTAAACTGGTAATATATATGCTGGCTGCATGTTTACTGTATCCGAAGACCATACTGATTATGATCTCATTTTAAATGATTAGAATATTTAATATTATTATTCTGTACTTAAGTGTTTGTTTATTATCATATTAGATTTGTAATGCTACAATTCAATATGTAAATGCATTTGTAAATTTAGATAATTAATTAAATTGTATACACATAATATTTTTTTTATTTAAGAAAATTATGAAAAATAAAGACACAATCAATTTTCCAGTTAGAAAAAAAAAATAGTATAATTTTGCTTTATGCAGTTTAAAAGCATTCAAGAGTTAAAATTTTTAGCAAACACAGACTTTTTCCTGCTTTAAAAATAGAATATTTCGCACTTATTTGCTAATTTTATTTACTAAATGATGTTTTTGAACTAATAACTGTATGGTGGTAGTTTGGTTTTGTTCTGAACAGATGTTAGTTATTTTCATGCAAGTGGAACTGTTTAAAAATATTTAAAAATAACACATGTATGTATGTATGCATGCGAATAATTATGTTGATAAATTTTATATTAAAATTATATATATATATAATTTTAATATAAAATTTAAATATACAAAATATCAATACAAATATATACAAAATATCAATACAAATATATACAAAATATCAATGCAAATATATACAAAATATCAATACGAATATATACAAAATATCGATACGAATATATACAAAATATCGATACGAATATATACAAAATATCGATACGAATATATACAAAATATCAATACGAATATATACAAAATATCAATGCAAATATACAAAATATCAATACAAATATATACAAAAGTCGCCATTTTTAAAGCTATTTATTTAAGCAAAAATAAATAAATATATACAGTATATATACATATATATATTCGCTTAAATAAATAGTTTTAAAAATGGCGACTTTTGTATATTATACCTGTGTTTTTATGCTTTTTTTTTAAAATAAATTGCTTACCAAGAACTAATAAAAATTTTTTTAGGGTTTTTATTATATTTTATTAGCATTTTAAAATATAGATAATATTAAAATATTTACATAAAATGCACTGAAGTAGAATAAACTGCGCTTTGTTACGATGATAAACATTTTCTCAGAAGAAAATATTGTATTCTGTATAACGTTAATAACATCGGAAATAATTTTTTTTATATATATATGATAAACTGAAAAACAGCTGATTTCTAGGGAAAATTGCAAGAAAGTGTTCAAAATATTATTCGTTCTGAATCATCATCATCATCATGAATATTAATTTTAATATTTTCTATTTTTATGCGTGGATAACCAGATGCAAAACGGAGCGAATAATGATGGTAAGTTGTTTATTTATAGCAAGATAAAATTATTTTTAATAGTCTGTTATGGTAAATTAATATGTAGGTTACATATAACAGGACGTGTAAAAATTAGAAAAATAAAAATATTAAAAATTTTATATAACTTATATATATATCAGTAATGCTTGAAAAACCTCCAACCATTTTCCAACCTTTGGACGATTGAGATATATCTTAAAATTTTATCTGTTCAATGACATCTTTTCAAGCTTCTGTTGCTGTAGTGATGACCTAGGCGACCCGATTCGTGTCAACGTAGTATATCCTGCTTTGGAGACAACAATGATGTGAAATTTCTGCGAATTTTTCCACGTCACCTGTTACGGAAAACGGACTTAAAACAAATATCCTGCAGTTTTTGTTTACGAAATTTATTACGATTATTTTTTAAGATATTTGTCACGTTGCACGCAAAATGTATACGTATACAAATTAACGGCGAAAAGTATGTTTGTTAGATTTTTTTTTTTTCCTCTATCAATTATTAATTTTGAATTATTTATTTATGCTGTAAGTTCGTACGTCATGCGTAACGCCAGGATAGGGTCAATTGTAACTATTGTATAGGACTGTTTTCATCATTAAAATTTTGGCTAGAAAATAATAAACGTCTAACGGTATATTTAACAGATTGTTTATCGCGATAAAGTCGGGAATTTGGCTAATTATCGGCGGCGTTTTTTTTTTTTTTTGTACCCATTAATTAACGGAAGATTATGATTGTCGAAAATGTATGTTAGAAACAATGGAGGCAAAATAATTTAACGTCGTACGTGAGGTGAAAATAATCCGATTTTTACGATAGGAAACGTTTTTTTTTTATTTTTAAGGGAAGACATCGCGGGGCTAAAACGAAGTCTAAAAAAAAAAATAAATAAATAAATCAATTAATTAGAATAATTGTCATCGCAGCGCCATTCAACGGGCCGAGTTCGAACTAAAGAAGATGGCAGAGAAGTTGGAGGTAGTCAGCCGAATCGGTACGTCGCACGTTTCGCTTGACGAACGCAAGCGTTTTATAATATAAAGTAATTCGTTAATTATTCGTAGCGTTTTAGCATTCACGTAATCTTATTTTATCCGTTATTTAATAATTATAAACGATTTTAATCGAGTAAAGTTAAGTGTCGTCTTAAATCGTATTTAAACTGGACGCCAAATATCTCGAACGGTGATTGGTCGGAATATATTGGCGCAATTTTTCGACTTGGTTTCATAACGGTTGTTTTATTTGTTACTTGTACGGGAGTGTCTGTCGTATTTTTCGTCTTCCCGCCCGGATTTAGGAGTTATTACATCGAACCGGAGTAGGGAAAGTTTATTATTTACTTATCTTTAGTTGTTTAATTAAAGGAAATTTTATATTAATTTCGATTAAAGTGGAAAAGGTTGGTTGTTTACGACGAAAGGATAATAATATGTTTGTGTACCGTAGTATAGTCCGTATAACAATTTTATTTTGAATTTTTATTCCTAAATTCCCTATTTCTTTGTTTTATTAGTGTGCAATGTCAGTTGGCCTGCATGATAACGGTATACAGAATCTGTTTGGATGTGGTAACGAAGAGTGGAGAAATTCCACTGGTATTCGTCCTCGTGCACACAGCAGACACGAATTTAAAGAGTGTTGTGAAGTGCTTGCACGTTGGAGTGATGGTTTATCATATCTTGGAATTGTTGTTGAGGTGAGTGATATTTTGTATAACTAGATTTATGTTCAAAAATTTCTGTATAGGATAATGACAAATTAATCTATTTGGTTATTACTTAATAAATATTATTTTTATAGTTTTTATTCCGTAGTAGATTGCTATGAAAAAAATAAAACTGTTAAATAAGAGAATGGAAATCCTGCTTACATGATATTTTAAATTAATTTAACGTGTCCGTTCGTCTCGAGTAAAAATACTTTAGCCACTTATAAATGCTCTTGAATATCAATGCATAATAATTATGAAAAAGTGAGATCATGCTCTTACTTGAGTACTTTTTTTATAATTATTTTGCATTTCATTATCCTATGGAACCAATAAAAAGTTTAAACAGATGCATATTGCATGATCTGATCATTCTGATGTTATAGAGAAAACAATTCTTAGATTGTCTTGATCATTTTTTTTTTATTATTATTATTTTTTTAATTCAAATATTTACATAAGCTAAAGCAGTAGTAATAATGGATTATTATTGTTTTCACATAATCTGAATTTAAACATTAAAAGTACAGAATTTCATTAGGTTATTCAAATATAAATCCGAAAGTAAGTTTCAGTGAAGTGAGTATTCTATATTTATAGTTTGGAAATTATACTTAGAAATCTGAATACATTATAACTACAAAGTTTGTTCTTACAATTAAGAAAGGACATTATCCTTACATATAGATATTGTGTTTTTGTAGATAAGACTACTGTAAAGTTTCAGTTAAATAGTATGAAGACTATATAATATTAGAAAATTATCTACAAATACATAAAAGTTTGTTTTTCAGTTTTTCTTTCTGTAAAGGTTTGATTTCTAAGTTAAAAAAAGAATACAAACAAAAAATAAAAGAATTATAAAATTGTTCAATCAGTTCATACACAGATGTAGGCAGAATATAATTTAATTAATAAATATTTTACAGAGATTGAAATATTTTCATCATCAGCAATAGAACACATTAAAAAATTCAAATGTTGACTGAGTTCAAATATGTAATATTCTAGAAGCAAATCAAAATACAAATATATTAACAACTTAAGATATTTATACAAAATATTAAAAAAATTAATTAAAGATATTCGTTATGTAAGGTAAAAATATAAATAAATAAAAACATCACACAATAAAATATACAAATACATAAAGTTAACGCTATAAATGGTGGGATGCATTAGATATAAATAATATTAAAAATATAATACAGTATCTTTTGCTATGTAGTGACCATAACCATGATTGTGGAATGTGTTCTGGAGTATGTCATTATTAATAATGGTCTTTAAGCCTCTTCTGAATTTCAGTGGCCTCGGGTAGCTTTAATTCATCTTGGTGCTGCACATTTCTAAGGATTTTGATTTTAGTTCAGTCTGTGCTTAGAGTGGTTCTGTGAAAACATCTAGAAAGGTTGTGGAGAAGTTGCCATTTTTTTATCTCTAATATGTTCATCTCTCCTAAGTTTTAAACTTTTAGATGGGCTCCTTACATATTCCCCTCTAGTACCTGTGATAGTATTCAATACTGTTATAATGTAAACTCCTGCCAGAAATCTAGATGCAACTTGTCTTTATCATTCCTTAAAACAGTATAGATAGTTTTTCATCTAACATAGGATACTTTTTCATTTCACTTTTTTTTTTAAAAGCTACAGCTATATATCCAGTCCTAGAATCTGTCATCAGTTACAAAGCAATTTAAAAACAAACATCTAAGTGTGTATATGCATTGTTATCATAACCATGGTAAGCATTCCTGGAAAATGTTCATTAATCAAATTCTTGTTAAATCAAGGAATAAATTACTATTGATTTAAATGGAAAAAATTATAACATGTTCCTCGGGTATATTATATACTAACATATCTTCTATTTATATAAACAATAATAAAATTACATCAATAATAAGCTTTAATTTTCATAATACAATTTAAAAAAGGCAATTTTATATAATGACATAGAAACGAGCACTGAATATTAAAGCTGTTCTTTAATATAATTTGGGTTGGGATCCCATACTTCCATGTTTCATCTTAAAGATCTGTTGGCCAATCCAATCATGGTGTTGGCAGCCATCAATTGGTCCTGGAATAGTCCTGTCTTTTAATAACCTCTGATTGGAAAGCAGCATAAAATTATAAAGAAAAAAACTCCCCAATAAAAATTGATACTTGCTATTGTTTATTCAATTCAATAAACTTTGCATAAAAATAATATTCATAATAATTTATTCAGAACATTATCAAAAACCATTAATATTATATGCTCTTCTCTCTTGTTTTATGCTGCTTTCCATTCTACTGCTGTCAGCCAGATGACTATGTTGTAAAGCACTTTATTATTACCTTGAAAGATCTAGGTTCAATTCCAGGTTCCCACAACTCCAGATTAAATTAGGAGGGGATTTAGATCCATTCTATTTAAGCTCATTTTTCAACCTTCCAGTTGACCTCACCATGGATGTTGGGCAGCTTGTGATAGGTTCTAAAAGTGGCAACTGCCAGAATAAAGTACAGTGGTACCTCAACTTATGAACTTAATTTGTTCCTTGCATCAGTTCGTAACTTGAAAAGTTTGTATCTTGAAACCCAGTTTTCCATTTTATTTTAGGAAATCAATTAATCTGTTCCCAGATTTAGAAATTTTTTAACAAAAAATATGCATTTGTATACAATTATTATTTTTATTTTTGAAATCTTTGGTTTTTACAGACTTTAAATAAAAATCTTCTTCCCTTAAATAAAAAAAAATTAATTTTCTTGTGACTGGTTTTGTAGTTTGGTTTTTGATTTGTTGTCATCAATTAGGCTTTGACTGGAGATGCGAGTTGAAACCTAAGAGGCAAAAAGAATTCTAATTACTAGTTACTAGTTATTACAAAGCCTAAGAGATAAAGAAAATTGTAATTTCTTTCTAATTATTAGTTATATCGAATTCTTTGTTAATTTGCATGGTGAGTTAAAAATTAGTTAATAAAGAATTTGATATAGCTAGTAATTATTATGTAGATCTTTAATATTATTGAGAATAAGTGGTCTTTATCATATTAACAGTTATATATGCATATTTCAAAAAATAATTGAGATATTTTAATATGTAACTTATTATAAAATAAATCATCAATGCTTAACCTACTTGTTTGGATTCAATAGAGTCCTCAAAAATAGCACTATTCACAAGTAATTTTTTATTTTGTAAAACGTTTTCGGACCCAAGTTTGGTCCCTCATCAGTACATACATTGAAGAACGGAATTTCTTAAGAACAAAGAATATTTTATAATACAGGTATTATAAAATATTTTACAAACATAATACCTGTATTAAAAAGATCATGATTTGTATCTAGAGGCAAAAATAGAATATGAAAAAGTTTGTATGTAGAGCAGTACATAAGTCGAGGTACCACTGTATATCCCAGTATGGTGCCAGCTTTTCCTGCTGTTACTTATATCTCCACAAAATGCCAGCATACATTGATACTAATCATGAGCCACTCACACTCTTAGTATAGTTGGACATCAGTTGAAGGATTTAATTCAATGAGCCAAGACCCCATCTGAGAAACTATGGTTATCAGATCTGGAATTGGATCTAAAGATTCAGATTATAAGGCAACACTATTATACAGACATCTAATGGATTATGGAAAATAAACAGCTGAACTAGATCTCTCATATAAATTTTAACTTAATTTCTCAGCATTTTGGCAGGAAACAAACCAATAAAAATAGCAACATTTTGCTAGAAGAAGCACTTTCGGTTTTATTATTCAACCCTCATCAGCTTCTAAAATTGCAAAATAATTCTATAGAACATCGTATTAAATTTTACAATTGTTAACTATAGCAACTGTTATAATAACTATTAATATGTTTTTAAAATATTAAATTTTAACATAAAATTTTTTATAAGTATTAACATATATATATTAACAAAAAAAAAAAAATTAAAATTAAATAATATTGATTACAAAATATAACTATCATTTTTACTGCTATATGTGCAATTATTCCGTCCATTTATATGTTCTTTATACATGACTTCCATGCATCGCTAATATACATCAGATTCATTTTATTAACAGGTCTTATTGCTGAGTTCCTGTTATTAAATATTGCAATTGCTTCCACAATTTTGCCTTTTTGTGGATCTTCTTGTTTATTTAGAAGCCTCACATCTTCCCATTTTATTGTTATATTCGAAATTATTGCCCTTTGTGCTAATGCTGTTGTTGTTACTGACTTGTCTATATCACTCTTGTGTTCCTTAATTCTTTTATTTACCGATCTTCCTATGTATCCTATGTACTTAATATTTTCCTTCAAATCATTATCTGTTCCCGGTATTTGGTATACCCCTGGGAGACTCAGTCATACTTATCCTTGTCATTCCTTAATAGGTTAAACAATGTGTTTCTCCTATTAAACACAATTTCATTACCATATTTTTTCTATTTTCTTTTTATATTTCATCGTTATCAGGTTACTTTCTAGGATATAATGTTTTTGTTATTATCCTCCCTTGTTTGCATTGTTTGTCTCTTTTTCTTCTTAGAAATCTCCTTCCACAGTCTCCTGATTAAACGTCAGTCGTATCTGTGGCTTACTGCCTATTCTTCAACCCAGTTCACTTCTTCATTTACGTCTTTGGTCATTGTGCAATGGGTGAGAGTTCTTTGGAGCAAGGCTCTAAATGCAGCAAGTTTAAAGTGCCAGGGTTCATTCGAATCGGCTTTAATAAAGA
>WUQG02430661.1:0-37794 GCA_011317285.2 Androctonus mauritanicus | reverse complement strand
GTTTTACATTGTAATTTTTACGGAACTCAAGGCGTCTTAGGTTATATGGAGCTTAAAATCTACATCGGTGTGGCCCACCCTTGGCCCATCCAAAAAAAGATGCTGGTTACATCCCTGCTCGCAGCAAACCAGCGAAATTGCATTAATGACTAATTTTAGCAAATTATTTCTCAATGATGGCATTTTATGTGTGCGCTGTATGTCCCCATTTATGAATTTCCAAAAATTAATGAAAATGTTTTGTGTTGTAGAGGAGTAAATGTAATTTTCGAAATGTGTTAAATAAAAATCGTGATGTATAAGTACCGTGTTACATGAGGGTTTTCGCAATTTTCAAATCATGTTAGAATGAAATTGTGTTGTTGAAAGCCGGTGTTATAGGAGGGATACCTGTATACGTCAACAAAATTATCTTCAATGACAACAATTTGCACGTTGAATGTCATAAAAATCCATTGAACAGTTGCGTAACTATTATAAAAAAATCTCAGACGATTGAATGTCGTCCTGATTGATCTACACAGTTAATTTAAATTACTTCAAATTCACTAGCCTAAAAAATATTATAAAATTCAATCGAATTATTCAAAATTTAGAATTAAGAACGATTTGAATGTCTGTCATTTTTAAATAGTTGAAAATTAAGGGGTAATTGATGCATCTATAAGATCATCAACGTCTTTATCTAACTGCTAAATGTTACAGAAATCCGATAAATAATTCAGGATTTATTAAAAGAACTAAAATACTCGTTTAATAACTATATTTATACTTCCGCTATTTTTAAATGGTTAGATCTAAGAAGTTAAAGGATATAGCGTTAATCATAGATTAGTACCAAATTTTATGAAAATATATTAATTAGTTCCAATGTTATTAATGAAAAAGAAGGAGTGGTGATCTTAATAAGTCTTACTTTCTTTTGAAATTAGGTTAAAAATTATAATTTTAATGTAAAAAACATAAATTTATCTATAACTGTTAAAGGAGAAATTTTTAAAAAAGTATTGTTAATATATATTTTTTATTTAATAATAATTTTTATACATTAGACTAGAATATTGCAAAACAAAGAAGTTTTATAATTATTTAATTAATTAGATTTTGATTTCATTTCTAAAACTTGAGAATTTTTATGAAAATGTTAAGTAAATTTTAAAAAGTATAATTAAAGCTTTTACTGTTGTTAAGCAATGCAACCTTTCTTACAAAACCACTCTATGAAATGAACATTGTATTATTTATATGCAATAAATAATTTCAAACATATCAACTTTTTAATATTTCAAATGGACAGTCTTGTCTAGAACGGACGTCATTTTATGACAAGATATATATGACGAAGATCAAAATTAATAGATATATTTCTTAATTAATATATGTATATATGAAAATTTCGATGCTTACGTTATTATTGAGACATTTTTTCAATGGATAATGGACAAAATAAATGTGACCGAATTTTTATAAAAACTGATAAAAAATAGATTCATTAAATTTTAGTGAAAAATTATTTTTTTCGAATTATTTTGAATAATAATATTGCTCAAGACAAACCGATCTTTGAGATTTGATTGACTATCGAAATTTTAGAATACAATTTACATAAGCATTTGCTGTGCTTCTGAAGATACGTGTCTCTCTCTATATCAATTAATTTTCAAAAGTTATCTGCATCCAAAGCACACATGAAATTCTCATTCTTCTTTAAATATTTGTATCTTAAAACAATAATTTATTTCAATTAATAAATTATGTAAAATTTGTAATTATAAAGATTATTCCATTGAGTGAAAAGTTTCGAAATTATGTTCTTTAAAAAGAAAACCCAGCTAATTATTGACTACTCACATTTTAATTGAGCATTATGTAAAGTATTCTTTTATATTCTATTCACTTAATAAATGAATTTTAAAAATGTTATTGGATTAATTCTCAATTTATACTTAATAAACTTGAGTTCTAATAAAGAGATAGAATATTTACTTTAAATTCAATAATTCACAATAATTTATTAAAAGGGATATTCTTCGTCGCTTAAATAAAGCATTTTATGATATATTGCTATGCAATCTTTTAATGATTTAAGACATAATAGTCGTAGAAAAATTAAGTAATTTTTTTAGATGTTTTTGTTCACTTCATTACATGATAATATTTGTATAAACTTACAAAATTTTATATGTAACGACGCCCACAGGAAAGTTCTTACATTTAAGCGCCTTGTTTGGTTTTTGTTCTTTAAAAATATTGATTAATTAAATATTGTGGTTAATTTTAGATCTTACTCAGATGATTTGTTGTTATTGCAAGTATTAAAAAATTTAATTAAGTCATAAAATAAAAAATAGCCACTTTCTTATATCAATTTCTCTTTACAATGGATTCGAAACCAACATATTTGTTTTTTTTTTTTCAATAAAATGATTATTTGAATATGAACAAGGCACTTAACAGAGGAAAAAAATTGAACGTTGCGGATTATCAACATAAAATAAATTTAATGTCGATAATCTACTGAAAAGACACCTAAGCCAAGATTTTAAGTGTCATTTTTGTTACACGATAACTTTGAAGATCATTTCTATACATTATATATGTAACAAAAAGTTAATAAACAATTCATTTCCTACCACATTGACCAACATCTTAAATTGCATTTAAGATGTTGGTCAATGTGGTAGGAAAGGAGTTGTTGTGGTAGGAAATGAATTCAATGTGGAAACATCTTAAATTGCATTTAAGATGTTTTAATTCTTATTTTTAAATATAATATTCATTCTATATATGGTTTCTTGAGATTGCTGTTTATAGTATAACATATATACAGTGTATCCCAGAATAAACATCACATTCTTAACTTATCTAGACTTCTACTTAATAGAAAAAGCTCATTGAGGTCTTATTTTAAAGATTATCATCGTCGCTATCTAACAGTAAGATCCAATTGAATCAAAAATCCATCTATATTCACTAAAAAATATAAAACATATATTTTCTTACTTATTTCAAATGATAATGATTTTTTGTATATTACTGAAAATCTTATCCATCTCCAATTTTAACGATACCTGAATTAATTTCCTACGATGCGTATAACTTGAAATATCCTGAATTGAAGTTTTAGAAAAAAAAATTTATAGTTTTCTAATTATAAATTTTAATAAAATTTAAAAATTATACTCGAAGCAAATATACATTCTGAATCTTTATTAAAATTATTTGCATTAACAGTTTACAGAATTAAATTTATTTTATTTTTCATGAGAAAGTATTTCAAAGGTCATATCTGCTGAACACCTGTGCCATTACGATCACATGATTTGGTGATACACGATCATAATGGCGATCTCATATCGCCAAATCACGTGATTGTAAATATCAGATGAACGCATCGTAGGAAACTGATTCAGGTATTGTTAGAATCGGAACTAAGTTAGATAAGGTTTGTAGTGACACAAAAAAAATCCTTTGAAATAAGTGAGAAAATATAACGTTTAATATTTTTTAGCGAACATAGATGGATTTTTGATTCAATTGGATCCCATTGTTAGATAGCACAGATAAAAGCTTTAGAATAAGATCTCAATGAGCTTCTTCTATTGAGTAAAAATAAAGATATTAACAATAGGACTTTTATTCTTTAACACAATGTATATATATTATTTATTTCCTCAAGATAATTTTTAAAATAGAAAAACTTATTATCAATTATTACATTACGCATTAGAATATAAGTTAATCTGTTCTGTTTGTTATTGAGACAATTTATATTGAAAATTCATTGTAATAATTCATACAAAATAGTTATTTTATTATTTTAAAATTATATCATGCATTCTGAAATATTAAATTCTTTGATTTTTTCAATTGTTTCTAATTAATGAATTTACATCAGCTGTTTACTTTCTAATAATATTATCGATTTATAACTAATAAAAAACTGGGCATTATATGATGCGTTTATTCATCATGATTGGTATTACTACGCATTAGAATTTTCCTGCCTTAAAATCTTATCCACTGACTGAAAAATCTTATATAAACCATTTTATCTATTTTATCAAATTTTTGTGATAAAGATAAATTGCAAGATGATTTTTTTAATAAAAATGTTAACTAATATAATATCCTTGAAGCATTCTTATTGTTAATTAATATAATATTTTTTAAGCATATCTTTTCGTAACTATAATACAGTACTGTAATGTGTTAATAAATAAATTCTATCTAATTTTAATAATTTGTTATTATCTATTAATAATTAATTGATAACTGTTCTCGCTTCTTTAGAATTTAAATAAAATTATTTAATCAAAAATAGTGTAAATCATTTATTCCGGTCTAATGCTTGATACTTAACTATCTACGTGTATATTAAAAATTTTAACTACTTAAATATTTGTATATACTCTCATATAACCGAATTGTTATACACTAAATTTTAAAATGTTATTATTTTTCTTGCATTTTATTATAGAGTATTAAAACATTTTCTAATTTTGTTTAAAAATTTTAATTAAAGACTTGAATACCCCACATAATTTAATATGCTTTTATAAGCAATTTCTTACAACAATAATAAAGAGTTTTTGTTCGCAGAATAAAAATAAAATAAAACAATTTTGGCTTGACCAAAACTGTTTTACTACTTTAAAACTTATAACAGAATGACAAATAAGAAATTAAAACAAAACTTTATCCCCGAATAATAAAATTTATATTTTGATTACTTTACATATTTTATTAAGATAACTATAAATTTTTTAAGTTGAACAAAGTATTTTAAAGCCGTTTAAAGGAATTCTTTTATACCATAATATAAATTACTAAATGTATGACCTCGATAAAAATTTATAAGATTAATGTACTAAAATAACTCTAGTATTTTTCCAGTGATTCCATTACATAATGTTTTCCTGTAAACTGCATTTCTTTAACATTCTGTATTAACTTTTCTCGAGTTAATATTTCACTTGTTTGTTCTTGAAACTATTAATCATTTCCAGCGGGATAGCTTTCATATGAAAGCTGCTGCATTCCTTGTTGACGCATTTTATATATCGTTTCATTTTATTTTATTATTTTTTTATTCAAAATTCGTAATCTAAATAAATTGTGGCTTTCAAACTCGACTAAACTAATTTATTCATATATTTGATTATTATTTTTTTATCTTGCTCCTCTATTTTTCTGAGAAACTTATTATAGATTTTAATTTTCTGTGAATGAGGGAATTAATGAAGTGTTCTGGAAAACTATTACTATACAGTTTCTAAAATTACTCAAAACACACATTCGATCACGAAAATTAAGAAATTAAACAACAAATAATCCAATTTTAATTTTATTGTTAATTTTCTAAATATTTCATCATCGGTATTTACATCTAACTTTAAATATTCTAATTTTCTAAATTAATCTCTTAGAATTTCTCAGCGCTTATAATTCAAAACTTTAAAGATTAATCATTGAGCTATCGTAATTAATAAATTCATCAAAAATTCGTTTAATTTAATAATAATTTAGAAATTTTAATTGATGCACGGATAAAATAAAACTGTCCTGGAGCAATAGTTGTATCGATTATAACTTGAAATATTCTAAACGTTATTTTAACTAAAAGTATAATTGAAGAATTGAATCTGTTATCTCCACAAATGCAAGTGTGATGCAATATTCGCATGAATGGGTAAATCAATATAGAGATGAAAATCGCGAAATTCTCGGGGCGATACAACCATTGAATGCAATCTTTCTATGGTCACCAGTGACAAGGAGAAGAAAAACATGAGTTGCTAAATGCGATTATTAGATAATACTTGAACGCCTGCAGGAAGAAAAACTTTTATTTTCTGGATATTTTTGTGGTTAGGGACTTAATTATAGTAAAAACTTCGATTATTCAAGATTGCTCGCTTTTAAATAGAAGAGAAATATCAATAATTGAATTTAAAATCTCTACTAGTTCATTAATCCAAATTGCAAAAAATTATATAAATTTATGTAATATATGAGTAACTATGCATATTTTCTATCATTTTTATCAAGATGAATTTTATCTATTACATGATTTGCATAGAAATGAATACAAATAGCATTCGCCATTTCTTCATTATTCATTTAAAATATTTGAATTTTCTACCAAAAAATTGAAAATTTATATCATAAAATTTTAAATTTTAAATATTTCATTCGGTTAAGTCGCAAAAACTGTTGTAAAATTCTTAGATGGCATTAAAACACAGATAATCGAACCAATAAATACTAAGAGCTGAATAAACGAAAAGAACTTAATCTATATAATTCTGTAATTAACCTATTGGGAAAATTATATGCTTTGTGTATAATAATAATACACGTTCAGTTAATTTCATTAAGAGAGTCAATTTTACAGGCCATAAACGTAGAAACTATGACCAACCCTATTCGATTATGTGCTTGCTCGTTGGTCATAAACATCTATTTTTAGGGGCTTTAAAACAATTAGTAAAGAAAAGGCAGATACTAAAAGGTAGATTTCATTGAGTGTTATGGAGAATTTCTATCGTTTCGCATACCTTTACTTCGAAAAGGCTTATAAAAGCTCAAACAACTGTAAAATCGATGATTAAACATTGATTGTGGTGATAAATAGACTACAACTATTACAAGAATAACTTATCTTATAAATGATCTATGAAAAATAATCTCTAAACTTTAAGGCGGATATTATTCCATATTTTAACAGTGAAATACGAAATAAAATTTAATATCATTTTGGTGATAATATTTTTTTAAGTTTTTTAAAAAATACATAAAAATAAATACTTTATTTTTTTAGTAAATATAGTAAAAATTCGCAATTCTCCTCATGACTGATGAATATCAACTTCGCTAAGTTGATACTATCTCACACAGATAATAATGGATTTTAATACGATTCACCTTTTTAATTTTTAATTAATAAAGTTTTCAATTTAATATTTGAATAATTCTTTGCTCTTTTGTATTTATTTTTAAATGCAATTTTAAAAATATCTTTACATTTGGTAAAGCTAATTTCCGATTACATTGATATTCTCCTTATTAAGAATTGTTCTTAAAACTAATTAGAAAGTTTTCGATATTTTTCATTAAAACAAAATTTAATAACGCGTAAAGAAAAATTATAACGGTAAGTATTTGTATAATTATTTAAATGTCTGTGAATTTTATTGAATGAAACTTTTCGTATTAAGATTTATATTTAGATAAAAATTTATATTTTAATAGAATATTGATTTGACGAACGATGCCAAGAAAAATTCATTCAACTTTCTAGAAATATAAATTTAGAAAATTGAAATATCGTAGCAAAGTAATTTGTAATTAATTAACGAATAGGAATATTAGAATTAACTTTGAAGAACTTTATTATTGTTTATTTTGCAATAGGTCACGAATTTAATTTGAATTTCTTAACATCTCACTCTATATTCATTCCATGAGAGTAACTTAATTCCATTTCATACAGAAATGTTTAAACAAAATATAAATTACTTTTGAACGAACAATTAAAAGGAAAACTTTTATGTATTCCTCGGAGTTTCATGCAAATAAGAGATAAAATATTTTGGATAACCCTGCATTGTATCGAAGAATAGAATTCAAAGCAGATGAATATTAAATGTTTCTTTCAAAAGAAATAAACTTGAACATATGTCGTCTGATGGTTGTATTAGATATTCTTTTGCCAACTTGATTGATCTATATGCAAAACTACTCAGGTAAAATGTGACTTCATCTCATCTACATATCTCTACAAGCAACAGATATTTAATTATAATCATTATTCGAAGTAAAATACATTAATTAAAACAATAAGTTTTTAATTGATTAATTTAAACTGCAAAACAGTACTTCTATATACTATATAAATGAAAATTGTGAACGTTTACGTATTTTTTATACGAAAAATCTCCTCTAACATTTTTTAAATGTAAAATATTTGCAAGGAAATATCTTGTTTTAAAGTTTATATATAATAAGTTCATAACATACAGTATAGCTCGCAGATCTGTCACGAATCTGTCAGAAATAATCCTTTAAAATATAAACTTAATAATAATATATACTGTATACTGTATAACTATATACAATACGGACTTTTATGAAAGTTAATAAATCATAGATTATCCGGTTAAAGCGTAAACTATCTAAATGGAACAGAGAAACTCGAATAAATTATTCATTATAAGAGTTATTTCTCTACTTTACAGGTTAGTCAATAAGATCTTTCACATTTTAAAACAAATTTTATAAAATTTTGAAATTTTTACTCGATTCAATCCATTATTATAAAAGTAATGAATTCTTTTCAGTTTATTTAATATAATCATTTATAATTTATTAAAAAAAATAGAAAAATAATCTTAAATTTACATTTCTGTTGTTGCATTGGATCAATCGATCGCAGTTATTCGAAATAATGGAGGAAATAATACCAGTGAATGATCTAAAAATATTGTTTTTTTTTTTTTTTGGTTATATTTATTGCAACTTATATCGATAATCAATCTCATAATTTTTTTCATATTCTCATTGAATGTCATTTATCACATTCTGTAGGATCATATTTTAAGCTATCGTTTGCTAAAAATTTAATAGTTTGATAAAACATTTATGGCGTCAGAAATTAATTTATGACCAAGTATAGTTACGTAAAGCATCCATTAGCTTGCAATATTTTCTTATGATTTAATAATGAATACATTTATATAAAATTTTTCCACACTATAAAATTGTTTTAAAATTGTATCATAAAATGATGTATTTATATATAAATAATTGAAAATAGATTTTTTTTAAATATTTCTTACAATCAATTTTATTTTTGTGTTGTGTCAAAATAAAAATATTTTGTGAATAAAATTTATATTTTATAATCATGATTTTAATCATAATTTAAGTTTCATAAATATATGATAAAATATAATAATTTTAACCCATAAATGCAAACGCAATATCTATATGAGGACAAGAAAGAAATCCAAGAATATAATATTTATGTAAATAAAAATATATATTATTAAATGTCTAAATCCGATTCACATCACCGAGTTAGCAAAAAATAAAAATAAAAATAAAAAAAAACGTGTGTTGCGGATCAAGATATTCTTGATATGTGTTTTTACTCAACGTTCTGATCATTTCAACGATAAACCAGAACAAATCTAAATTTTTGCTGAAAAATTCCGAATGAAATTTGTGATTCAATCTCGGATACCCTAAGCGAAGAGAAAAAACCAATCTCAGGAAAGAAATCTCCACTATAACGTCCATTCAAGAGCAAATTATGGAAGAATCTTCGACATTAAGTTTTATCTATATTGAAAAAAGACGATTCGACTGTTTAGGTGGTTATTTTTAAACATCTGCCATTCAATAATAACTTCAGTTATGAATTTATTTTTTCATGAAAAATTTTCTCTCTTAAAAAATAATTCTGTTAATGCATTACATTAATATCAAAAAATAATTAATCTACATTTATTAGTTGATAAAAGGAGAAAACAATTAATTATTTTCGACACAAATTGGAAAATTGTTTATAACAATATCTCGTATTATTAGAAGAAAAGAAATATAACATCAAAATTCAATTAACAAATTTCTGAATTAATATAATAATCCATTTCTAGTAATTTGTTTAAATATATAATATATATAAGTAATATATATATATATAATTTTTAACACCTCTATAATAATTTTCATTAAATTTATCAACTATATATATTTGTTTTTTTAGAAAACAAATTCGGAAGATAGTACTAATAGAATTAAAATTTTTCTCTAAAATTTAATGGATTATAAAGAAAGATAAACATAATTGTGAATTATGTACTAACTTATCTTTTAAATCAGTAGAGTCTTATACAAGAAATTCATTTTTCTTGCATAAAAAAAGAATAAATAAGGATTAACTTATCATATATATGTAATATATATTTTTAAGTACACTCTATTAAATATCAAAACAATGAAGAAAATTATTTATATATAGATTACTTAATTATGTATTTTATCAAATAGCTTAATAGAAGATTTTCTTTTATGTAGAATTAACATAAACCGACCTCATTAATCTGAATTGAGAAAAATCACTACATTACAATACTGCAGAAATTAACTAGGCAATGAAGCGCATAAATTAATGAATTGTTTTTACCGTGTAGAAACTTATTGATGTGTTACAAATAGGCATAAAATATAATTTTTCTTATTATTTTAGTTTGATTACTTTCATAATTAAGAAGAAACGCTTTCCATTTGATTAAAGAATTCATTCACAGCAACTTGAATAAGAGGATATGGCTTATAATATTAAAAATTTGTATTGTGTTAAATGGAATTCTACTTATTTATTTACTCAATTATTTTATTTCAAGCTGTATAATTAAATCTTCATTTAAAATAATGGCTTCGGAATAATAAAATTTGACTTCTTATGTTATTAAATTTACTTATCATTAATAATAATAATAAAATCAATTATTTACTTTAAGCATTTGATTCTATTTTCATACATCTATTCTTAAAATAATGAATCATTTAAGTAATCATTTTTGAGATCGTTAATTCTACATAATGATTTATTCGAAGATGTCTGCCAGATTTTAATGTATGTAATCTATCAAAATTGTAAATTCAAATTTGAAATCTTGTTATTTATAAATACTAACAAACAGAAATAATGATAAAGTATAATTATATAGTTTTTTTAACTATACAGGAAATTTCTTAATTATATTTGGCATTTTCTTCGTCTTTTTTTATAAAAATTTTTTAAGAATTTTTCCGGTTATCGATATAAAGTAGAATACTGTATACATTATACGTGTTTATATCCATTTACTTATTACTACTTTTCAACATTTTAAACTTTATATTCTATCTATTCTGATTAATATTCTTAAAACTTATCTTGATCATCTGTTCCATCGCCTTAAAATTGGAACAATATGTAATTAAACTGTTTTCAATAATTAATAAGAGAATATATCATACTGTATATAATTTACTGTTTTATTCACATCTACTATCGATATATTCATATTCGTTTATTAAAAAATTTAAAATATTTCTTAGAACAAACTACGAAGTATAACTAGGTAAGATCTTAGTAACGTATTATAATAATTTGATAATTTATTCCATCGAAAAAACTATAAAACTTTTATAAATATAAAATTACATTTTGGATAAAATTAATGATATAATACAGGGGTTCTTAATCTTTTGATGATTCCAGACCACTAATGAATTGTCTAATATACTCCCATACCCCCCATTCACTTGATCTATCGTGTTCCATTCACGTACTACTCAAATATAAATTAATACATTAAATAAAATAAATACTAGTACCCAGAGATAGAGTTCCCTACCCCAAGCGATAAGGATACCCCCGTTTAAAAATCCTTGATATAATATTTTCGTGATAAAGTTTTTCATATTCACACATCAGTGTCTGGAAAGATTTCATTTTTTTCTTTATAAAATTAAATCCATTTCTGTAGAAATTTATTATTAAACTTAAATTCTCTTTCAAAAATATGTTTTGTACATGAAGAAAGTATAAATTTTTATATATAATTTGCAAATATTATAATTTTTTTTTTTAAGATATTCAAATTCTTTCTTAGTTTTGATCTGAATAATATTCTTACTTTAATAATTATCCTCACAATATGCATCACTTCTATAGATTACTTAATTTTATATTATTACATGCTTTTTTATGGAACTTATATTTAAATAACGTTTTTTCTGTTGGTTATTTTCAGATTTTTATTTGAAATTTAATCGATATTTTTACTTATCTAATTCACTGTAGCTTTAAAATTTCGATTAAAATCTCATTCGAATATTAATCGTTTTTACAAAGGTTGCAAATGTTAAAAATGGCCTAATCTTAACTTTTCTTCATATCAACCATAAATTAATTATATTGTTATATAAAATAATTTTACAATAATTCCTTAAAATTAATTGTTTTTATCTTATTTTATTATTATTTTAAGAAAGAAGAAAGTAAATTAATATATATACACACAAAATGAAAATAGTTAAGCTGATTTATTGGATTTTAAGCATTTCTTATTTCTTTATCTAAACAAGACATATAATTGATTTGTTTATAAATTATTTTTTATTAAATAAATTAAATTTCATAAACTAAAATTTTTAATTAATAATTTTATACAAAATTTATAAATTACTTAATTTTAAAAGGTATAGAAATATTACAATACAGTATTATAATAAATAATATTTTATATTATTGTTACAATAAATTTAAAGTTTGTCATTATAATAAAATAGAGGGATGATATGTAAAATAAATAGAATTTTTCATACAAAACAATATGACAACTTGATTACAAATATGACATGTACGGTATGTAAACATATCATTTTTAATTTTTAATACTGATAGAATTTTATTATTTTTTCAATTATATTTTGTACTGTGTTTCTAAATTTTATATAATGTCAAAACAAAAAAAAATTAATCAAATATATTTTAAGTAAAACTAAAATTGACGAGTCTATGAAATAAATACGATTCAGAAAAAAAATTATTTTGATTACAATAACAATAAAAAGATTTTAAAATTGTATATCAAATATATTATTTTTCCCCCCTATAAACTTTCAGAATACTTCAGAAACATATACTTATCAATTATTTCTTAGTTATAAAAACTAAGAATAGTAAATTATAAAGTTATACTAATTGAAAAATGAAAAAGATACGAAAATATTGATATTGTGAAAGAATTTTTATCGAGAATAACTGTATTTACTTTTTACAAAAATTATATATATAATCCAACATGTTTCATATAATTTATAATTTATTTTTATCAATGAAATTTTGAGTAGATATGATTTAAATATTTATCAATATATTAATGATTGTTTAATATGTAAATATTATCACAAACGTTAAATATAAGACCAGTACTCTTTGTTAAATATTTTATTAAGTTTTATTAAATATTTTAAATAATAATGTATCATAAAATGTAAACGCTGATATATTATGTACAAGTTCCTAAACATTCGCGAATTTAGGTATTCGTGAAGTAACTATAATTTTAAATTACGAATATAGGCTTTCTTATTTATGTTATATTTTTCGCAATATTGCATATTTATAAATGTTTGATTTTATTCATATTTTCATTTAGTTTTCACCGTTTTCGAATTTTTTTTCTAATTTTTTAAAAGAATTCTAATTTCAGGTTCAATATTAAGCACGATGCAATATGAAAGTTGCAAATCAAGCGAAGGTAATATATTCAGATTGAAATGCTCATTCAAGAATATCTACTTCAGTGGATGTATTTAGAACCTATCCCTCGCGAATATTGAGATACTTCTTTATCTTCTTTCTGAATTTTACGCCCTTTTCCATCTTTATCAAATATTAAGCAGCAAATCATTCAAATTGCCTATCAATATCACAGCAGTAGTGAAGTTGGACATCAGATGAAGGATGAGATCCTTCACAAATTAGGCATTAGGTTCAATAAATCGGAGGTGGATTTTTCTTGAAAAAATCTAGCAATGTAATATTTAGAATTGAATCTGAATTCTCTAGGAGAAAAAAAAATGCTTTATGCAATTATCTGGAGATTAATGTTGAGGGGCTAATATACTTAGGAATGAAAATAAAACTTTCATCAACTATTGCTTATAATTTCATATTAAACGAATAAAAATGATTTAATTATTTGTTATCGTTGTTTTTCAGATAACAGGATAAGGTATTATATATTTTAAATAACATAAACATAACATCCAATTGGGAAATAATAAAATTAATATTTTGGCGTTCAGTATCGTCGTTTCCAAATACAGTATTTCAGATTTTCTCTCGTGGAAGAGATTAATTTCATTCTATTACCAAAATCATTTGAAAGTTGGCTAATGTTCTATTTATTCATTAATTAATTTCGTATAGAAGCTAATGCATAATTTATGAGATTTTGAAAACTTTCTTTAAAATTTTAAATTAATGCGTTGATTTAAAGCAATCAAATAATTATAATTAAAATTTCTATGAAAATATATTTAGATTTTAAAATTTAGTTTCATCTTAAGTTTAATCTAATATTATTTTCTATTTTCAGCAATTTAAATATTTATTTAAAGTATTTATTTTGTACATAAATATAAATTTTCAACCTGTCCTTGAATTTAGATTCAATGGTAACTGTTTATTATTTCTAGTGTTTATTTTGTTCATAATAGAAATGAATATTATTTATCTCAGCTATGATTCACATAATACCATTCCATATCGATTTCCAAACAGTTGATCAAATTGTATGATAATTTGGTTTCGTTACATAAAGTTGATCATAAAATTTGTCAAAGCATACATGACAAAGTTACAAATAATTATTATTTACATATTTTCTATCATGCCAAAATATAAAGTTGAGATTTAAAAGTTCTAATAAATTTCTAAATATGTAATTTTGATAAAAATAATGAAGGAAGTATATAATAAAAGTGTGAATAAAATCATATTAATTTATATAATTTAGACTGAAAAATTAAAAAAATGCAACTTAATTATTACTCAAATAATTCTAAATATTCTCTATTTGAATATATTGTGCAAAAATATTTTTAGTTTTTTTATATATTTGAATAAATTGGAATTTAAATATGATTAAAAACATTATTTAATGAAAATACAAATAGTGTAGATTGTTGAAAGAATTTTTCAAAAGATTTTTCAAGAGGCAACATATAAAAATGTATTCAAACACGTTCAATGAGATTCATATCTGATAAACTGATCAATCCTTATAATTTTTCTAACGTATTCTTATTTCCTCTGACAATTTTTATGCAAAATGATCAGTAATAATTGAGACATTTAATTTATTTTTTCGAAAATTAGAAATATTATGCATAAATCTTTCAGCATTAGTAGATTTAAGTTAAGCCTATTATAATAATATTTTTAAGATAAAATTAATAGATTGTTATAAAGTTTGATTACTATTAAAATATTTTAAAAAGAGATTAACATTTTTAATTTCTCGAAAAAATAATGGCCTTTATATTTAAAATATTAGGAGAATGGTGCTAAAAATTTAATTATAATAAAAATTAATTTACGATTAATAATTTTAAATTTATAACTATTTTTGAAATAGGTTTAAATTTGACTATATTCTGGTCATCCTCCAAACTTCTGTTTTAAGTAAAAACTTCCAAATCAAAAATTGAAATCTACTAACTATGAATGTCGAAATGGTTATATTACTAAGTGGACTTGTTGATATTCAACTTAATAGATTTATTTGACATTTAATTAATATTAATTGATTAATGGATATGTTTGAAAGCTATATATTATCAAGAACATTTATTAATCTTTACTATCTAAACTTAGAATCATAGGCAAGAATGAATCAAATACACTTTTTTCCCCTCTGATTTTTACATAATATGTAGAGAAAATAAATTATTCTTTTGACTGGCCATTAAAAGCTGAATATTAGTTAACGTATAGACAGTTAATGTTTAACTATAATTATATATATAGGCACATAGTTAATTCGTTAATGTATGTGCAGTAAACAGAAATTGAACTTATGGTAGAATAAATATCAAACACAAACAAATAAATCAAGTTTGCATAACTCCAAAATTTAATTTTTCAAATAGCAAATAAAATAAAATAATGATTATTATATTTACTTATTTATTGCAATAATAGGTAGCTTTGAATATATATGATTTTATTATTGTTTATAATTAAACCATCTGCAATATTTTAATAATTAATTTTTCAATCTCGATACTATGTACTATGCTTTTGCATTTGAAACAAACAATTCTGGAAAAAGTAACTGCTTATTTACCAAACCTGCCAGTTACGCTGCCAGTTACGCAGTATTAAAATATTTAATGCTGTGGAATTAAAATTTGTGATTAAAATCATCTTTAATGGTGTAATTTCTACATTGAATGCATAAAAATCTATTAAATAATTCAGTAATTATTAGAGAAAATCTTAGAAGTTTGCACATTGCCATTCTTAAGTAGCTGAAGATGCAGATTTAATTAACTTATATTAAAGTTGACTTTGATAGTCTGAACCACTTACTGAATTTCATAAAAATCAATCAATCAAATCAGAAAGAAAAATTTCCAAATTAGAATTTTTAAATAGTTGAAGCTAGAGCATTAAAAGATGTAACTCAGTGTCACGTTTAATGAGATATGGCCCTACTGAATTTCATGAAAATAAATTAAATATTTCAAAAGTATTAGACGGTATTATCATTTTATAATTCTCAGTATCCTTCAGAAAGTAGAGTGAAAGCTTCACACATTCGTTGCAGTGTACACAATTTGACAATTTTGACAGATTTTTATATAAAAAATATCTTTATCAAAAAATAATGAATTTATCAATGTCTGCATATATATGTATAGTGATCTTTTATAGTCACAATGTTTTAGATTGAAAGATATGACTAAGTTTGAAAAATAGGAAATTGAATTACATATTTTTCTGCTTCGTATTATAATAATGATATTCTTTAACATTTAGTGATGAGTAGGCTATAACAATTTTTAAGTTAAAATATTAATTTTTTACATATTCAATAAAGCTATATTACTAATATAATATTTGGAAAAAATTACTGTATTGAAAGTTAATTAGAAAAAAAATACAATTTTGTATAATTTATAATTACAGTATATATGAATTAATCATATCAAATAAAATATCTTATAAGGAACAAAAATAAAATTGATAAAATTTCAATATTTTCAAGGAATTTACTTCATTTCCATAGAGGATCTGTCTTTTCAATTGATTTTGACAAATCTTGATGTAGCCTACATAGGACAATAAGTAGAATTTAGTTGCCCATTTCAATTTTTCCGAAAAATCGATGAGTGTCATATTGCAATTGAAAATTTAAGATTCTTTAAAGTATTTTACACGATATCAGCCAATAAAACATCTCGTTTACTATTATTGTACCAGATTTTTAACGAATTCTGACATAATAATAGTAAACGAGATGCTTTATACGCTGATATTTAACAACTTTCCATTTTTCTTTTTTAAGGCAGAACTGATGCTTCAAAAATTTTAAAATAGCATTATAGTCCAGATCCCCATTAACTTAAAAAATGATAATGGACTGTATTATATTCATATATTCATTAGATAATAACACTCTACTCATTGTCCCAACATTTCTACAAAGTTTCATCATAGATCTGACATGGAAAAATTCTTTATGAAAGTGTTGAAGTATTCCTTTTTGAACTTGATCCGATTTAATTACAGTAACTTTCAATTGTTATTGCTGATATTCTAACCGAACTTTCATAGAGAAGTGTGAAAATCACAAGTTCTTTATCGGTTTATAGCAATTCTTTTATTTTAAATAACTAAGAATTTTTTACAAATATGTATTATAAATTTAGTTAAAGTTGTTTTTATGATAAAATGTATACGAATACCCTCATTTTCTATAAAATTTCTTGTTATGAAGCATATACTATACATAAACCTTATTGATTATTGCCGATTAATCTACTTATCATATCAAATTATCAAGCTGATCAATTTACTTCAATGAAAAGAATAAACAAATAGTATTATTAAATATTATGAAAAATAATCGAATTTAAAAGTTCTGGCAAAGATTAAAGATTACGATTTAAATTTAAATCGTTTGCAAAGAAAAACAATCATAAATAGGCCCTATTATGTAGAAACTGTATAAGTATGGGACTGTTGTACTCTGCAAAAGACGTAGAACTTAAATTATATTAATTCTTTTTTGCAGAAAATGTCGCCTCATCTTTTAAATTTTCTTTTATAATATTTAATTATATAATCTAATATATATGTCTTTCTAATACATAAATATATAATATAATTAAATATAAATATATGGAGAACATATTCACAAAAAGTAATACAGTATAATATAACAGTTTTTTAGCCTATTTTCTGAAGGAAATGGCGGCTTATAAGATCGGGCCAATGACTACTATCTGAGTCCCCACTAATGACTTTTGAACTAATTATCAGATTTTCATAAAATTCAGTAGTGATATTCTGACATTGAAGAATATCTTGAGCAGCATCCTTGAATCCTATAGGACCAATTAATTCAGCAGGATAGAATTTCATTTTTATTAAAATTTTAGTTTATATTATTATCAATAGATGGCACTAAATGATAGACGTGTAGGAGTAATATATGACTTACTTGATTTATTAACACAGCACCGTCTATTTCAATATGTATCATACAGATCCGGTTCTAAGAGGTGTGCATGGCATGTGTGCATACTGGCGGCCAATGGAATAAATTCGATATAATCTATAATTTTAGAATATTTTATTATAATGATCGGTGATGAAATAGGAACGTAACATTGTTAAAATTTATAGCGGTGCTAGTTTTGAAATATCTTCTCTGGATTTCATTCTCTATCTCTTTAAAAATCTCACTCAACAAGGAATGCTCATTCATTCAATAATTTTATGTCTTCATTTCTAAATCTATTTATAGCTTTGAGAATTTTCCTTATATTACTCATTAGTATAGCAGCAGATGAAAGGAGTTTTTCGAAACTCTAACTTATAAAAACATATTTAAGAACATCAATAGGTTTAGTGATTTGGGATTGCTAGCAATAGAAATGAATTTGTTTGAAAAATTAGAATTATCAAATGTTATTGATGAATTGGCAAATAAAAAAGTAAGAGAAATGTTCTGACTTAATTGTTGCATCTGTTTGGAAAGTTGTACATTTTGCATCTATTTGATATAATTTATACATTCATTGTATTTTTTCTGTTTTTTATAAAATTAAAATAAATAGCCTACTGTATATAAAATATTTTATGAGTTAATTTTGTCAATTAGGCTATATTGTACTGTCAGAAATGTACTAATAGTGTTAATCTGGGTTATGTTGTAAATTTATTCGCGATCTGCATTGTTAGATAAAGCTATACTAGCGTTTTTTTTCGAATACGTGCAGCATGAATAGAACATATGCACAAGAATATTTTCCGTCAATGTGGTCATCGCCATTCTCGTACATATGTTCTATTCATTGCTGTGCATATTCGAAAAAAATTGCTAATGTGACCTTATTCTTAAGGGCTGCCAATTATCTCTAGCAACCAGGCAGTCTAAAAACGGACCTGTTATCATAACTACGTCACAGTCCCACTGTGACATCATCATGATGTAACAATGGATAACGTCACAAAACACGGATATTTATAACGTAATAATGACATTAAATGCAAAGTGTTACGATGACGTCATCATATTGACGATTTGACATCGTCGTGACATCTGAGTAGTTAAATTAGCATTAAAATTGGACACAGGAAAACCAATGGATTTCGAATGCTAAATAAATGACACCTTTGGAAAGTAGGTAATTTTAATTATTTTTGGTTCTTCTTGTTATAATTTTGTATGACATAACTGCAAATAATCGATAAATGTTTATGAGAAATATATTGTTCTATTATTATTTATTATATATCAATAATATGAAGTACATAGATGACAATGATAACAAAAATGAATATAGAAGTAATAATTCAACAGAAATCCGTTGCAAATTTTTTTTACTTTTGTTTTTTCTACAATATAAAAGAGAGGATTGATCTTTAAATGTTATATGTTCACTTCAATATTATCATTTTTAAATTAGGATTCTTGATAATCTGAAAATTCCCAATTGATTCTAAATTTGAACATATGTCATCCTTATTATCTTAAAATATCTGAATTAGAGTGGTTTCAATAATATAGAGACAATAAACAATATTGTCACTAATTGAGTACATCCGTAAATGGGTATTAGTTATTCAACCTTAAATGTTATACATGTTTATAATTAATTTAGAAAGGCCATCGGCAGTATTACTGAAATTGAAAATATCTAGCCTAACATTATTATAATGAACATTGAATAGTATGATAATTCATTTATGTATTCAATATATAGTAATGAATTTTCACGAAATTAGAAGAATATAATCATACTTTAATTTAATTATAGTTTCACACAGAAGGTAATTAAAAGATAAAAAACCCATTAGGTTAGCTACAAAAAGAAAATTAATGAAATCTTCATAAAATAAATGAAAAATTAATGTAAATTGTATTGTACTGTAATGTAGATACATTTCGCTTCTATTGAAAACACAATGTAAATTCATTACTTTGTATTTTCAGTAGAGGCGAAATGTATTTCGAATTCTATTGAATTTCTTCTATTTATTTAAATAATGAAGAAAAGAATATGAAAATTAATTAAAATTAAACTGACAAAAAGTAACCTATATGTGAATTATTGAAATTCAACATTTTCTCAATGTTATCAAAAGATTTTTATTATATTTTTTGATCTGTTGATATTATCAAAATACTTTCCGTAAAAAGTAATGAAAAGTAATTTTACTTTTTTGAAAATAAAAATGGTGATTAATAATACTTAATATATTTATTTATTAGTTCAACATCTGAAAATTCATCTACATATATGCATTATAATGGCTATAACTCGAATATCTAACAATCCATTTTTCGTACTTTTATTATATTTGGACTTATGTTGCTCGTCTTTCATCTTCACGATAAGTTTATCATATACGCTTGGGTTTTTTATATTTTCTTAGATATTGTGCCTTAAATAACTTGTATCAAAAAAAGAAAAAAGAAAGTGTCAAATTTGATAAACAGAATTTGGTGAACTGAAAGAAAAATTTATATCATGGATTGAAATGTAATCAGATCAGATCATATGGAAAATGGAGTTACAGTTATATGGGATGTGAATGTGATGATAATGTCGATCATAATAAAATCTAGCAAAAATGGACAACTTGTAGAAGATTATATATAATAAATGAAATTTTCATGTTCAAAATTAGAAATTTATTCGAATTATTTTTACAGTCACAGTTCTATATAAGTAATTTTTATATCACAGCTTCTACTAGTTGTTTACATATTTATGAAAGATATATTCGAAGTTCTGGAGATAACTTATTATATGATAATATATTATTCCTAGAAAGCTTATAGCAAACACTTTTTTTCAATTTCGTGTTGAAATGAAAAAACTTGCATTCATGCTCTTTAAAGTAAGATTAATTTGTTGTAATGTGGCATTTTCCGTTTTATTGAAAGTTTCAGTCACTTTAAAATTTACTATCAGAAATACTTACAGGATGAGTTATGGATGAAATATCTTTTCGTTATTATGTTGTACCACTTTTCTGTTGAGATTTTAGAATTTAATAGGATCGGATTGAATCTAAGAAAGTAAACATACTTATTTCTGATGGTAATTTTAGATATGATAACTTGGAATACTGTATCGAAGTAAACGAGAATTCAGTATCAAGTATTTAATCTTCGAAATAATTGATATTTTCTGAAGACATTATTAACACAAAATAAAAAGAAAACGTGATTTAATTTTATAATAAAACTTTCTACTGCAAATATCACGATAAGCATTAATTTAAATTTAATTTATAATATTTATTATGAAGTATACGAATTCAGATGCTTGAAATTAAAATATGAAGAGGATATTCATTGAAATTTGATCAGTTCTGTTCAGAAAATATCATTAATGATATTTACGAATAGGTGGATAACAAATTAATGAATCTTCATAAAAAATATAGCTAAAAATAAAAAAAATATTGGCATAAGAATTGAATGAAATCTGAGAGTGATAAGTCGAAATGAGCAAAACGCAAAGATGTGAATACATGTATTTTTAAAGTAAAAAGATTGATGTAACAAAAGAAGTAAAAAATAAATTATACAGAAGAAAATAACATACTGTAAAGAGTAAATAATTTAGATATTTGTATAGATGCTTTTAAATGTTTTATATGAGAAGAAATGATGAATTCTTTAAAAAAAATATTCTTTCTTTTGAAATGCACACAGAATTAATACAACAAATATTATAAAGAAAACTTTTGTTTATACAGTAATTGTAAGATAATATATAGGAAAATATATATATATAAGAATAAATGTTTAATTTGTAATATTGTTAAAATAACTTCATTAATCTCCAATTAATTTTTACAAATTCTTTAAATTTTTTAATATACAGTAACCTAGTTCTTATTTATATGACAATTTGGTATGTTGATTACTAAACTGATTAATGTAAATTTAAAAATATTAAATATATCATTATAGTGAATTTTTTTAATGAAAAATAATAATCAATACTTTAAATGTAGACGTAATTGATAAAAATATTCTAATGAACATATAAAAAATAAAGCTTTTATAAACAATCACATTATGAAGCAATTAATTGAAATTCATTAAATAGTTTCTACTTTAATAAAAAAATTTAGAAATATTCATATATTTTATTTTAACTCATTTATTTTTGAATAACCTTAACAGATCAGAAATATTTACAATATTATAGTACAACTGTAAACAAAAAACTGATAAATAATGAAAAATAACAACTAGGAAATAACAATAATAAATTTAGTCATAAAAAAACGATAAATCCTTACGGTTAAAAGAAGAAGAAAAAAGTTAAATACATATTTAAAATAAAAAGTATATTAATTACAAAATATTATTTAATGAAAGCATAAATGCATATATAACTATTTACAATCGTAATGCTTAATCGATATACTCTAAAACAGCAATAAGAAAGTTTCTGAATTTATAAATAGTGAATTTAGATATATTATTAAATAATATACGAAAATTAGAATAATATAAACAATATAAAATCTAAATTTGCAAAAAATATTCGTTTAATTCATTAAAAATATCAAATTATGATGTGATATAGAATGCTTTTCTCTTTGTTGCAAAATTTGCAAAAGAAAGGCGCAAAGTGAAGAATTTAAATCGCTATTAAGGCATAATGATTATAGAATTATTGATTAATAGTTTTATTTGATATTTTAAAATATTTAACAATTTCATTTTATGAATTTAATCAAACACTTTGTGAACACAGATATTGTATAAAGTTCTGAGATTTATGAAATATTATGTGTTCGTTAAGATAGTTTTAATGATGTTATTAAAATGTATACATAATATATAATATTAATAATTTCTATACTTTATTAGTTCATAAAGATTTAGTGTTTAATTAGCCTTTATAATTTATATTTAAATTTGTGTTGTTTTTGACAGCAGATTGTCTTGTTTTGATATATATATATAGGTCTATATATATTTTTAAAATATTAATTGAAAGAAAGAGTAGCAAACCGAGAGAGATTAGTTTAATGGAAAAGTTTATTCAAGAAAAATTTATAATTATTAAATAAATAAATTAATTAATAGTGAAACAAATAATTAAAAATTAATATAATTTACTATAGACTGTCTCTTAAAAGAAATTAATTATCTCTTGATTCCTATTGATTTAGAGATATTTCTCAATCATTTATTTATTTTTATCAGATAAACATTAATTATATGGTTAAATTAATAATTTTTATTATCAAAATATATCTAATGAAAAATATTATACATTAAATTAGTTTAAATTATAAAAAAAGTTATTATAAAACTTACCATACCGTAGTTGATTGCTATTGATTTATTATTCCATCAAGATATGTTTGATTTTTCAAATATTTTCTATTTTAATAATTATTTAATATCTAATAATAAAATTAATATCTAAATAAAATTTGGAGAGTTTTTTTTTTTGGTCAGTTGTCAATGTATTAACACATCTCTATGAAAAAAATCATCAATGTATATGCAATAAATAAGAACAGATAAGCATTGATAGAGCGGAAAATCATCAATAATGCGTTAGAAAAATATATTTTGATGCTTTAAGATGATTTTATAAATTTTAGTTTTTATTTTTATATAAATTTTTCGAAAATATTTTATTCAATATAACAAACTATGCTTAAACAAATTTTGCTTTTTTTTAATCGATAAAATTTATCAAATGTGAAAAGAAGAGTGAAACACAATTTTTCTTCAAAACAATTTTCCAGTGTTAAAAGTAAAAATCAATGCAAAGAGAAAAATATTAAAAAAAAAAAAAAAAAAGAGATTCAGAAAGAATCGTTATCATCGTATAGGGAATCCAACAAGTTCAAAGAATCAGTTTTTACATTAGAAAAATCTCAGTTTTCTATAATACAGAAAAGTATACACAGATGTACTTAAAGAACATGCAATTTTTATTTATTTTTTCCCAGTAAATATATTAGTTTAAAAAGTTATCTTCAACCATAACAGTTTCACTTTTATAGAAAGTAAAACATATGTAAAAAAATGAGATAAAAAATAAGATCTATCCTTTTAAGAATAGTTCAATACTGTATTTCGTCTCAAAACCCATAAAAGGAAAGTTTTGCAGTTACATGTATAATTTTTAAGTAAACAAAATTATTATAGTAAATAGTAAATCTTGTTGTTACCAATATAATACATCTACAGCTAATTTTTTGAGAAAATAACACAGTAAATTTTATCTTAAAAAATGCAAATTTTAAAACACAAACTTGATAGATTATTTAACCGAAAGAATGCATAATTTCAGGAATTTAAAAAAAAATTATCTGTTTAAATTTTGATTTTTCTTAGGAAATAAATATATATTGGAAAATCATATTCAAGTAATGATGTTAAAGTGTGGAAGTACATCAATCATACTTAAATAACGTGTAAATTATATTCAATCGGAGACAACTTTTGATATTCTTTTCTTCATATTTTTTTTCCGCAGGAAAACAGTTTTAGATGGTGTGTAATTTTTACGATAAAAATAATATTGATTTATATATCCTTCAACTGCAATATTGCAAAAATGTGCGTGATGTGATTTTATTAAAATTAATATCGCCTGGCAAAAATGACAAATCGAGTAATTAGTAGGAAATGGAATTAAAATTAAGATATTTGAATTTTTATTATTCATTTATTAATGTTTATATGTGTATAAAGTAAAAAAAGAGTTATGCTTATTTTAATTTTTATTACTAGTTTCCCCGTTTTAATAAAAGTGTATAACTTAATTCAGTTTTCCTAATTGTACATCTCGACCGCTTAAAAAGTAATCAGAAAGACTTCTAAGCTTGAAAGAAATCTTGGAATTATTCGTATTAATCGTCATTCCTTTCGTTCACCTGGAAATGAGAAATACAAGTAGCTTATGTTGTCATTATATCCGTGTACCCATTAATAGGGTAAAGAATTTAAATTACGAAAACGTTAAGTACTTCATTTGAAAAGCACCTGAGCATGAGAAATGCCTAAAATGCGTGAAGTGTTCATTCAAGGTCGGTTGAACGTGCAACTCTGCTCCTTGTCTATTGATCCTTGGCTACATAGTATTACACTTAGGTGAAATAGCACTTGGCTGCCACCAAATCATTTGACTCAATTCTACATTGTCATTATTTCCCTTTAAGCATTATTGTCATTCAGGTGAAGTTGTCGTTAAAGTTCAAATCAACGTTTTGGATGAATGGTTTGACAATTAGGTGTCTTCAATAATTTAACATATTTAATTATTTCGTGGGAATGAATTTTATGTTTAACAGTAAAATTATATTTTAGTATCGATTTAAAATTAGTACAGTATTTAAATTATGCAAGTATTTTAGAAAAGAATTTATTAATGAATATTAAATTAGAGTATTTGAATTAGTCAGAATTATTTTAATTATTTTAATTTTTAAAATTAAATCAATGTAAAAAATTTTAGAATGATATTTTATTTGTTTTTTTTTGTTATTTATATCACAGTTATTATCTAATAATAGTTTTTTGGTAAGGAATTAATAATAATTATAATATTATTATTAGTACAAATAATAAAATATATGATTGCAATAATAAAAACGTTCATTAATTAATATCAAGTAATAAATTCATTAACAAAATAGTGTTAAGAGAAGATGTACAAAATTTTAAAAAATACATATTAAAAATACAAAGTACATGCAAAAAATTATTTTAAATAATCATGGTTATATTAACATTATTCTTTATATGAATTTTTTATTTTTAATGTCCATATGTTTAGTACCTCCCCAAATTTAAATCTTGTTCCTTTTCTCTTAATTATATAAGCATATTCATTTTTTTAGTCTAATAAATTTATTATCATCAGATAATTTCTGAGAAAATTTATATATTAAAAAGTAATTATAATAATGGTTATACTGTATTCAAAAACATATTTTTTCCTTAAACAGATCATTATTAAATTTGCTTCGTATTAAACATTACATATGCTGTTTATCAAATATAATATAAAAACAAGATTAAGTAGCTTAATGTAAGCTTAATGCATTTTTATTTATTGACCTAAATAATTATTATAAGTGTGATTAAAGCTTTACTCTTATAAAATCCCAACCGAAATCATTTGTCTACATAATATATGAAACTTCTAAAACATAATTGTTAAATTTTCATGTGGAATATGCGAATAAGTCTTTTTTTTTTTTTTTTAATCTTGTTCCATACTGTAATTGCTAAGTGATTCATTTCATCTTAGAAGGATATAGATAGATATTTTTATCTCTAGTTAAGACAGAATAATTTATATTCTAGTCATCAATTAATATAAAGATTAAGGAAAGTAATAACTGAATAGATAATTTGTACGGATTAATGGAAAATGAAAAAACTTCTCATTTTTTATCGTTATCAATGATGATACTCGGATCTTACTTGTATTAGTTAGCAATTAATTAATATCAAGATAATCTCGAAATAATATATAACGGTTTATATGAGATTGTATGTAGAATTTTTCACGTTGAAAGTGTTATCTCGAATCTTCTTTTATAATTTTATCAAAACATTTTTCTTTTGTAGTTCCATCCTCTTTTTTTTTTATCTCCTTTGAATTCTTACATAAACATTAGATATTGTTTTTAAATTTTTGTTTTATAATAATATTTCTCTAAAAATTAATTTTTACTTAATTTTATTCTTAATCGTAACAGCTATATATCGAAATTGGATAATTTCTAAAGTATAAGTATTAAAAAAAGCGATCGTTATGAATAATAAAAATGTATTTAATTCCATTTAATTATAATTAAGTATTTTATAAATAACATCTTACTTCATTTAAATAAAATGTTTTTATTTCCTAAGGTAAGTTTTCTTTTAATAGAAAATTTAATCGAAAAATGGAAGTTTCAAATGATTGCTTTTAAACTGAAAGAAAACAGTTTAAATTACTTTGACTTATTTTAAAACATTTCATTTAATTGCATGTTCAATCATACAATAATAAAATTTAATTCTTATTTAGATAATTAATTAATATTTTATTAATTTTAAAGTACTGATCACATTACAACTTGCATAAAACATTCTAATAGTTATCAATGAATAAAGTTATAATGTGAAGTATTATTTATTGTTAACTAAGTTAGTAAATTTGATTCGTTTTCGTTTTCATCAAAATAAATTTTATAAATCCTCCAATTTATCTGTTTCTTTGGAATCATTTCGAATAATTCAATGTTAGAAATACTCATTAAAAATGTCGAAATGTTCTGCTTTTAGCAATTAGTTAGAATTTCTATCAATTTTTTTTTTTAGAGAAAATTAAATTTTGAAAGCGAATGATAATCTAACATCATAAATAACATAATCCAAATCAATAATTAAATAAGAGACAAGTTTGATTATGAACAAATTTCAATTCTGTCATGTAAAAAAGAGTAAAAAAAACTATTAAATAAGAAAAGAAGTTACTGTTTTATATATGACATCGATAAAATTAAATTAAAAATTTTTATGTATAACGTTATTTTAATCATTAAATTATTCAGTTGTAGATTTTATTTTTTGTTGAAGTTATTATTATTTTTTTTAATATTGAAATAAATAGTATTAACTACAATGACGATCTAAAATTGCATTGACAGTTTATTGTTTCTTCAACTATATCAGTTTTGTAGTAAAGAGTTTTATTTTTTATTTTTTCAGTTTAGATTTAAAAATATAGAAATCCGAAATAAACGGTGCCAATATAATTCAAAATTGACAGCATCAGAAAAAGAAATAAAAATAAGTAAATAAATAAACCTTAACGATTTAAAAAAATCATTTTTCATTAACCAAACCTTTTAAAGAAGTAGGTTTTTCTTTATTTACGTTAAGAAAACGTAAATAAAGAAAAACCTACTTCTTTATTTACCTACATTTTATATTTTAATTGAAAGTTTTGCTGGATTTCCATTATATAAAATGCATAATAGAAAGTGTGCATTAATTATAATAATGGAATCTAATTTTTTAAATAAAAATAGTTTTATACTTGATAATTATTAAAATTAAACATCGAACGAATATAAATGGATAAAGATATTAATGGAAATTAAAATAATTGATATATAAAACTAATCGTCCTTACAAAGCTTTTACTGTTTGTGTTCTTTCCCATTTATCCTTACACTAATTTCCTTATTGATTGCGTGTGACACTTCCCAGATCTCCCCAGTGGTGTGCGTCGAATGAGATGATATAATCGATATGTGTAACAATCACAGTTGACACTAAAGCTATCCATAGCCCCTAAAGGAACTTCTTACTTTGTTCTGCAAACTCCCTTATCTTTTATTTCTAACGTCGGGTCCAAACATTAGCCCAGTTTAATTCGTTTTTCCTGATGTATTTCAAACAATATCTCGAATCAATGACATCAATTTTGAAATCTCCAAGATTATAACGCTTCGGGACATCCGAAACGTATTGACATTCCTAGAATAATAATATCGCTAATTCTATATAACTTATGTGATATTCTTACGTTCTTTGATACCAAATCATTAAATTGAAACAGAAAGAATAAATAAAATGATAAATCGAAAGTTTACTTGTTAAAAGTGCACTTTTGCACGGAACTTTTGCGTGATAAAGTTTGCTCAAAAAATATATATATATTTTTTTTATTTTTGTTGTTCAAACTTAAAACACTTATCGCTTAGGATATTTATTTTTATTATAGCCCGTATAATAAATACAATGTGTATATATCGTGACAAATTTTTTTCTATGAAAACTCCATTTCTTACTAATTCAACAAAGAAAATAGATTTCAAGATGTAATTTAATGATACAGTAAAAAGTAAATATATTTTTAAACAATTTTAAAATAAACAATTTTATCTCTTATCTCAAGCATATATACTTTTTCTAAAAAATCGATATTTAGTAATCAATACGCTATCAGAAAAAAAAAAAAAAAAGTTTAATTAGGTTATAATCATGAGAATTACTAAATTACAATTTTTGTGTTTTAAATGTACGATAAAAGAAATGCTAAAACAGTGTCAGAAGTAAGAAGATCATAGTCATTTAATTTTTATAGATTTAGCTATGTCAGCACATTCAAACTGGAGAAAGAAGCAATTCTGGAGAATTCAGCAAAGATGGCTATTATCGATCTTTGTCTAGATTTAGGATGAACATGTCAAAGATACTACAACTTATATGCCAAAATATCAATTTATAAGTAAACATTGTATTAGAACATACATGATAACAATAAGCAGGCACGTATTCCTCACCTTGCTAGCAAAGCGTGTTATAACTAAGATTGATAACCGAGGACAGTATCAACTATATTATGGATCTTGGTGAAAAGGATAGATCTAGAGATGGCGTAGATCTCTAGATGAAAGTTTTTCAAGTAACCTGCCCTTATTTGTACTGTTATCAGTAGATATTATTTATATCGAAATGTTTCAAATTTAAATCTTGTTAGATTTATCCAATATTCTCTGTATTTAAAATGCATCATCAGAATAATTGAATTTTTGATGTTTACAAAAGTTGTTTAATTTTCATTAATTATTCTTGCGAATAAAATTAAACGTTTTAAAGCTTTTATGTGAGATTTTCTTATAATTAACTATTTATATATAGAGAAAAATATATATATGTAGTAGAATTTTATTAAATAAAAAGAAAGAATGAAAATTAATTGAATATAAAAAGTTCCTGCTGTTTTTAGTAATTTCATGTAAACAGAAATCTATGAATCTTTTTTACTTTTTCTTTGCTTCGCTTATCTCATCCTAACGAATTGTTTGTTTAGCAAAGAAATATGTAAGTTGAATTATTGCAATCCATTCAATGAACAAACACATTAACAAGAAGCATTTAGTCCTTTTAAGTCATTAATCAAGTTTTAGTTCCTCAATGATTTAATACTCTGCACGGTCTTTCGATTGCGAATACACAATACTTATCTTCATTAAACATCACAAAGAAGTTAACTTCTCCTTTTTCTGTAAACTGATAGCTTTGTATATTTTTAAATTAATTGGCCGAAATTATTTTTGTTTATAAAGTGTTTCCTTTCAGCTTTCGTTCTAAAAATTTTTTTAAATTTTAGTTTATAAATGTCAAGCTCAATTTTCCTATCGTTCGAAGCAAAGAAATTTAATTAAGCCGAGATGACATCACTTAAGAAATTATTAAATAGCTGTTTACGCACTATACCTTATAATTTATATCAGGATATTATCGTGAAGATTGATGATATTTTTCCATTCGGGTTCCGAATTTACAAATCCCAAAATATTATTATTATTATGTTAATAATAATTACTCCTTAGAAATCGAAGACATCAAAAGATTTAGGTCTATAAGCTATTCACAGTTCATCGATTTGTATGTTTATAAGTGTTACACATTAAACTAACGATGTATATGTTGTGTGAACAAACGATGAATGATTTTGTAAAGGACTAACAAAAAAAAACAACAAAATGCTTTTCGTCATTGAAGGGGGATGTTGATGTCATCGAAGAGAAAGAGGGAACTGTATGTAGTGTCAAGGGAGAGCAAGCAGATTTCTGAGCGCCCACCAATTGCAGTTAATCTCATTAACTGACATAGAAAGTAATGGTCCCTACAGGGTTTTAAAGTACTAAGGAATCCCATTATTCTCTTCTCTGCATAAAAGGAGTCTCGTTGTTATTGTCCGTAAGTACATTATCGTCGCACTAGAGAACACGATAGAAGCATTTTTCGGCGACTTCTGCCAAAAACTCTGACTCTTATATCTTCTTGTAAGTTCTTCATTTATGGGTATTGTACAAATTCAGAGCAATGACTTTTTATTCTCTTTTGGAAAAGATTTAATTTGTTGTAGAAAATTCTTCTCTATTTATTCAAAAGTTTACAATTATATTTGATGAGCTGAAACTTTCCAATAAATTTATTAAGCAATATTAAAAAGTTTAAATATATTTAATAATTAAAGTAAAATTTGTTTACAACATTCATAATAATTCATAATTCATTTTAACAGCATTCAATTTATGGATAAGAATAATTTAATATTAAAAATTTTACTTTTATCTTAAAAACAATTTAGGAATTTTTAACGGTATAGTCCAAGTGTTTTATATGTTTGACTACGAATGAATTTATTTTATTTTCTTCTGCTATAATTTGTACGAATTTTGAGCTTAAAATTTAATTTTCAGAATCGATTTATTTGTATGATCAAATATTACCTATCTTCGTCGATACGCAGATAGTTATTGATAAATATTCATTTTCTTAACTGTTTGCTAATATCACAACGATCTATTTTATTAATTTTCTCAGTAAAATACAATATAAGACATTTTTTCAATGAGAAAAATCTCTAAATAGGACTTATTCTTTCATCTCTATCGTAACATCATAAAAGAAGACTTCCTAAATAATTATGTTACTAAGAGTCTTATTCGTTCAGCGACAATATAATCAGAGGAAAATTTTTTCGAGGTTGGTTGATGAAATAAATTCTGACCACTTTCTGTTTAATGAACTCTAAGATCTTATTACTTAAAATCAGAGAGAAATGTTAACTTATCCCCAGTAAGCACGGAAATGAATTTAAAAAGTGATCTGCAGTTCTTTTAAGACGAAATAAAACTGAACTTAATCTCATCCACCGCGAAAATATCCAGTCTTGAAAGCAATTTTAACTAGTTAAAGCCTCAACAAACTACTTCTTAGAAAGATATAAATGACATTTACTCTCCTATTGCTATTTCGGAACATAAATTGGCGATATCTTATACTTATAGCGAAAAGAGAAGCTTATTTTCAGTATAATTTCACAGAATTAACAAAAAATACATTTTATATAGTGAATTAATTCATTAATTTAAAAAATTCAATTTCAAAGAAATGTTTTCTTTTCTAAAATAATGGAAATCAGTTCCAAGAAAAATTATCGCTTCACTAACAAGTAAGTATCATTTTTACTTATTTCCTTTAGTTTGATTAAAACAGCGAAGAAATTATTTTACATAAAAAATTGAAATCTATAAAATTTTGCTTCACATCACTGTGATATAGCAGTTCTTATTATCGATGATGTGAATAAAACTACCAAGAGAAAATACGCGACATCGTATTTTATCTAAACAACCTTCAAAATAACGAGAAAATGCAACCTTAAATCCAATTTTTACATAGAAATATCTACTATATATTATCTGTAGCAACAATAAATTAATCTCTTCACTTTTTTAGGAGAAAATAATTTTTAGATAACTCACAAATATATCAAGGTTTCTTATCTCACAAAATGCAATAAATTTTTTAAATTTTTGTTTTAAACATTCAACTTTTTAATTTCAAGCTTGCTTACCTTAGATTTTTAGGATTTATTGAACTCTTCCAAGATTCTCGTATCTTGAAAACGTGTGGTCTACCGCATATCCGACTCCTATAGATCTTCTGAGAACAATATTAGTTTTGAAGTACTTGCCAAGAAACCCATCAATGTTAGAAGACATCAGGTGGCGAACAATCCTTCTTATAAATAAAATATTAGATTTCTGAACCTTGTTACATTCTTTAAGTTACTTTCTAGAATTGGGAGTATATTAAAATAATGGTTAATTATTTTAATATACATCCGTGCAACTAATATCCACAACTTTACATCAGTTTATTCTATCTAATAAAAAACTCTTGTAGAATGGTTATAAATAGTTTTCCAGACAATAATCACGAAGATTTTGTCATTGAACTATTAAATTTGATTACTATGATTACAATAAGAATAAAAATTTATTCAGTTGTTGGAGTAGTAAAAGTAACATTTCAAATAAGAGAATAATAAAACCAATAAAAATTATTGTAGAAAATAAATATAATAATTCATGATAAATGATAAAGTATGGAAGATCTGTTTTATGTGTAAATTGAAAAACATGTTTCATTTTGTTTTTATTTAATTATTGTTTATCAATACTTTTTTTTTTTTTTTTTTTGTCCAAATTCTTAAATTTCTGGTTAGCTCAATTCTGGCAGTTTTATTATAATTTTCTAAAAACTTCGATTAATTACTGACAATCCAAGTATTGGTACAAATCTAAAATTATCAAAATCTTAGCATACTCTAACAGACTAACTAGCAGACAAAACCTAAAATCAAATTCTAAAGGTTCTAATTAACTACAACAATTGCATACATATTTTTTTAAGAAATTATAAATAATCATGTTTAAAGTATAAAATTTTTTTAATTCATTTCAATTTTGATATTTTAATAATTGGCTTAGGAAAAATAATAATCTCATGCTTTAAACTGCTTACTGTAATATACAATTATAGTAGTTCTAAATTTCACCATGATTTAAATTATTATTGTATTTCATACAGAAGGAAAATATATAAATTCTTCGTAAAGTTAGATATAAAAAATTTTATAATTTCTATAATTTAATCATTAGCCATCGCAATTTTGGACCTGATCAATAAATTTAACGTATAAATAATTATTTGAATTGATAAATTTCTATTCGATGATGAGAAAAATTTTGTAGGAAACAACCATTACACCTCTTTGCCTCTTGAGAATTGCCAGTATTGTATTGTATTTTTCTTTCTTTAATCCAATTTTTAATTCTTGTTTTGATCAATAATTGTACAGAACTATTATTCGTTTGAATACGGATTACACTGTTAGAAAATCATTTTCCTTCCATAATATTATACATTTAACCTTTATATGTAAACTACTTTGAATAAATTAATATGTTTTACTAACTGTAAGAAAATATCTTCGTTCTACTCTGGTAAAAATTATCACTCGATTGTTCTTTCTCCATTATTCGTAAATTCCTAACTTAACCTCTTATCAGCCAACATAGAACATGGTTTCAAGACACTACCTTTATTAATGATTATCGGTTTGCTTTTATTCCCATTAGAGATACAATTAACAATTTATTTTTATTTCAGCTTACTAATTCAGTCTAACATATTTACTTATTCGGTCTCATTACAGATTACAGTTTTTTGTTGTATTAACATTAACAAATTAATCGAGAAATTTCAATTATGTTTCGTTAATAGCGAGTTTATCAATGATATCATTTAATAGTCACTAAGTCTGCTGTGAAAATTTTTAAATTTTTTTACCATATTTTATAAATATTACTTATGTTTTTAGGATATTACAATATATGATTCCTTACTTGATTATATTCAGAATTAATGAATTACTTAAAAGCTTGAAATTTAGATAATGGAATTAAAAATGAATATTTAGATTACTATTCATTTTAATTTAGATTACTATTCATTTTAATTTATTATATTTTAAATGAAAAATTCTATAACTCCATATGTATATCTTTACAATATACAGTAGATTTATAAGCGTTTTATAATCTCAATAAAGTTAAAATATTTTTATTTGTCTAACTATAATAATTTTTAATAATGTTTCATTTCATGAATATTCGAGTTTCCCCTTTTTAGTTTAAAATATTATATAAAAATAATCTATAGGAAATAATGAAGTGAAAATTCTGAATTATGTTTCGTTATAGCTTTACATACGTTTATGTTAAACTTTTCTAATCAATTATGCTTTCCTTGTTTATTATGATTTATGATATCATTTTTAATCAGAAAAGTTGCAATATTATTTTATTCAGAAATATTAAAATTACGATGTTTAAGTTCAAACTAAATTATTTGAGTCGAAATAGCAGACTCGTCTTTCTTGCCTCATTAATACACAGTTTATTAAATATATAATATGTATCTCAAACAATTAAATCTTAAAATAGATCAATCAGAAAAACAGTCATTGGTATACTTCAGTTAGCATATTTATTTCGTCTTTAGTTACATATCTCCAGAATTTTTTTCTTAATTTCGATATAAAACTGGCTTTTAATTCATTACTGAAAAAATCTTGATCGCCTCTATTATTTGAATTGTACATTACATTGCTATTAAAACAATTAATTTTAATTTCATATTTATATATATTTAATTACATACAACTAATGTAAGTCAAAAATGTTGCCATTCCAATTTTTAACTAAATTTTTCTTAATTGACTTTCCTAATTCCTTAAAATGTTAATTTCGAAAGAAATCATTCTCCTGTCATTTAAACTTGCAGCATTTTTTACAGAAATTATCCAATCTTAGATTAAGAATTAGATCTTTTTACGAAAAATGTTTCCCATGAAAAAAATTTATCTCAATTTTCATTAAGTTTCTTATCTCTTATAATTCTAGAAGTTTTTGTATTTTTTTATTGAAATGTTATATATTACAATATATATATTTTATCAACACCATTAATTTTTAATAATAAACAATATTTTTTATTTATGATGATAACTTTATCATCATCATTCTATCTATGAACTTTAATTAGTTATACTTAGATAAATCAGCATAAATCGACATTAAAAATTTTTAATTATGTAAAATAAGTATGCAAATTTTGTAATTTTTATTTAATTAAAATTATTATTAATATTTTTTATTTTTAATTATAAAAATATTAAATTAAATTTTAATAAATATGATACAATATTAAATTAAATGCAAACTGCAATAAGAGAAATTATGTTTGTTTTTAAACTTAATAAATTTAATTCTATTTAAAAAATTTCATTAATTTTATTATTATTTTTAATTAATTGTAAATATTTTGGCATGAATTCGAAAGGAAACGTTTAACAATGATAATTCTTACAATTAAAAATATTTTTTAAAGTTCTTGTTTTAATAAACAGATTAAAATTTATTGCATTTCAGAATTGTAAAAAGTTTTATTTGTAAGGATTTAATTAATTTATTTCTAAAAAGTTATAATTTAATTAGAATTTTTGTAAACTACGTTAAGAATATAGAGTGTTAAACTGCTGGCAACCATTTCAAAAGCCGTAAATGATTCTTGTAATCATTAATTAATTAATTAACGTTATCCAATTTCTACATGGAAAGTTTTTTTAATAAATTGTGAGATTTATGATTACAGTTTTAACACTCCTAGAAGAAAAAAAATCATATGTAATTTATATGGTATATTTGATTTTATATGACATATTTTATATATTTTAAGAATAAATCGATCATTTTATATTAAACTGTAAGTATTCTGAATGTTGTTGAATCGAAAACATTGGAGAATAACTCGTTTGAGTTTAGCATATTTTCAAATATAAAACAGCTGTGAATTTTAACTTTTTTCAATTTCCCTAATGGTTTAATAAAACTTTATTATTATTATTATATTATAACAAATATTTAGATCTTAATGATAACAGTTCATAAAAACATTCTTCTTTAGAGAAGGAACAACAGTTAACAACAAAACTATAGCAAAGTAGTATCAAGTATAAAAGATGTAAACTACTGTTCTCATACAAGTTACACGTGGCTATTTATAAAAAGACTTTTAGAAAATTTTAACTAAGCTTATCTAAGAATTTTAGTTAAAAATAGCAATTTTTTAAAGTAATAATTATTTCTAATCTACTTATTAATCTTCTAAATAGTTTTAAACTATTATCATTAATTAATTTACTTAATTATATGAGTTTAAGTTAGAATAATAAAAAAAATACTTTTAAATAGATACAATCTTATACATATATTAGTCGCCAAAAACGAGAAAAATTTATCAGTGAAATCTGTAAACTTATAAATGGCATAAGATTTTATATATTTAAGAAAATATTCATTCCAAATAGCATGCGAATTATTAAAAACTTTTATTAGTTTGAAACTCCAAGACATATCAATGCACTCTCGACTATTTGATTTAATAATTCTCTACATAAGTTTCTTGGTTTATGCATTACTTATTTATAGAATCTTTCTTTTGGATAAACAGATAAAAATAATACTAAAATTTATTAAAAGATCATTAAAATTAGATCTATAGATATCAATATTTATAATTAGATTAGAAACAGAAAATAATATCTAAAAGTCAAATTATTTGGAAAACATAATCAAGTTTTATAGAAAATGATAACATAGAAATTAATAATGATTTCATACCAAAAATTCTAAAAAGGAAATTTTAAAATTTAAAAAATCCTATCAAATATAAATAAATTTAATCAGCAAATCTGCAAAACAATATTTTAATAAACTGAATAATGTTTGAAATTAATTCACTAATATCATGCATATTTAAATATGCAGGGTGTTCTGTTAATGGACCGACAAACTCAGAGGATTGTTAGTAGATATCAAGAGGAACAAAAATTGTAATGGAACATGGTGTCGCAAACTACGTTGAGAGTGTGAAAATCGCGAAAAATGCATGCAGATTTCGACGTCACGCTGGAATGACAAAAAGTACAATCAAGAGGCACGGCAGTGACTCTAAGCCAAGTACAGTAGTCACTGACTGACTATTATTACCGGAGTCATTATAA
>WUQG02430650.1:0-14360 GCA_011317285.2 Androctonus mauritanicus | reverse complement strand
TTAATTATTTTAATTCAACAAATATATTGGAATAAAATATTTATTTCTCTATTTTGGAAAATCAAAGTTAGAAAAAAAAACAACAGTTTGATTATAAACTCATAAGTTACAGGAAATGCTGGTTGATTAAAAAAAAAAAGTTAATGTGAAATTTGGCATTGTTCGGAGTTGGCAATATTTTCATAGTCAGGTCGATATGAAAAAATAGCCAATCGCAATAAACCAAATTACAAATGATCATTTGTAATTTGGTTTATTGGTTTTTTTTATGACATTCATATTTGAAAAAGCGGATTCTGACAAGTATGTCGTTCCGAAATATGACAAAATTTTTTGCGCAATATCAGTTAATATTGGAAACTTTCCATATGTAAAATCATTCCAAATGATAAGAAAATTATTGATTTGGCAATTTTAACGAAAAATAAATAAACAATAGCAATACACTGAAAGAGAATTTAAAAATAATACAAAATAGTGATAAATTATTATGTTTTCAGTTTTAATTAAATTTGTAAGGAGAAATAAACGAGATCGATCAAAAATCGCTACGGGTTCCCCCGTCATATGCGGACGGATAAGAAGAAATAGATTTTTCAAGAAAAAAAATTTATTTATAAATAGAAAAAATCATTATTTAAAGAATTATAATATATATATGCACACACGGTAGTTTATATCATCTGACAGATTATATAGACGTATTAATAAATTAAACGCAACAGTTTACGTATACATTACAATACTTTTACTATTTTGTATATATTAAATATAACATAATGTTATTTAATTTACAATCTGACAGTCTATTCAATCAAAGAAAGATGATAATATGATAATCCTAAACATTATATAAGTTTATGCAAATTTAAGTGTTAGTAATACCAACGTCTCTCTTGATTTCTACACTTCAAAAGCGTAGAACGAAAGAGAGAAAAAGTTATACAGGCGATTAAATCACGAGCATGCTGTCAAATTCTGTCGGGAGACATCAAACGACGCAATATAATATTATAAAAAGTTCCGTGAAAAGCATACTTATGTTGCACTAACGTAGCATTCATGGTCAATAAAAAATTTCAAATTGTATTTTATAGTGTGTCCTCCAAATTTGACGTCAAGACTTTCTAAAACGCCTAATTATGTGGTATTGACATCTGAACTTTGCGAACCCCTAGTAGGCCTACTAATGCAGCATTAAACACTGATCTATAAATTTTTAAAATTTTAAAAGTAGTTCGCCCAACTTGATGTATGTAGGCCTACTAGAGAAGTTGAAAATGGTAAGGTTTAAGAATGTTTTTTTTTTTTTATTTCAGGATGGTTTAATATATATACGTATATCTGAATATAGCAAATTATTAAAATAATTCATAGATTACATATATGGATTTTTATATAGAATCTCAAACTTCACAGACAGTTCTTATATACAAATTGAAACATTCATATCTGAGTTTTTCCGTATCACCTACTTTGGAAAAGTTAGGTAATAAATAATTTAGATTATTTTATTGTTTTTCATATCTATATTACAAACTGTGTGATTTTTTCCAAGAGATATTTCGTATATATGTTTTCATGTCGCGCTTCAACTATTATTAATAAAATTATTAAAAATCGGCTTTTTAAATTAGGAAAAAAAAGAACTTTATTGACAAATATATATAATATATTCCAATATCTTTGTGAATGTTCATTAACAAGCTCAAATAATTTTTCTGCAATTTTTTATGTATCAATTAGATTATAAGACTTCATATTTTCCAAAAAATATATTATGTAACAGTACTATGTTTTATAAGATTTTCTAGGAAATAAAACAACATATTATTGCGCACAAAATATTTTAATTAACGAATAAAATGATCAATTTTTCGCTATAATATAATGCAGAACTCAATTTTAAACGATACATTAAAATACAGAATAAAATATATATATATGGAATACATAATATTTAGAATTTCAAATAAATGGAAAAGCATATCATGAACTTTTTGATGCAAAATCTGAAAAAACAGAATTTTCCGAAAACCATGAATCACATGAATCATCAGATTGTTCAGAAATGTCCCCAGTGTAGTACAGAACAGCTTTGGGAATGATTTTTTTCTTAATATATAGACCAATCTCAAAATCTTCCAAAAGCGATTCGTTCATTTCTGAATTTTCCAAAATATTTGACGGATTAAAAAAATTGAAAAAGGAAAATTTCTCCATTATGTCAGAATTCCCGTCATTAATTCCTTCTTTCCAATCGATATCGCACCCTTTGCATCCTACAATTTCGGGTCCTTCGCAATCGTACGGATCATCTAGATTTATTTCCCACTTCTTTTGATACTCTTTAGTGAGAACGGAGTTGCTGAAATATTCGTTAGGTTCAAAATGAAATTCTAAAATGAAATCCATCTGGTCTTCTGAAGTATACTTGTAAGTCAAGTCTATCAAATGCTTCAGGATGGCTTCGTCTTGTTTGTTTATCATCCGAGACAAGATTTTAGAATTTAAAAACACTTTCAACCAGAAATCTGGGATGCCTCGATTAACTTTATCTTGAAATTCATCCTTTTTATTATCATTCACGTCATCTTTCAATTTTTCGAAATCATTATCGATTCCATTGATTACTTCGAACCTTTTCTTAAATATTGGATCGTATATTTTTTTATATTTCAGATCTAGTTGATGAAGCTCATCGTAGAAATTAATTTCTTGATTTAGATAATCTAAATGCAATTTTTTAAGATCAATGATGCTTATATCTATCGCTTTAGATACATTATCATCAAAATCATCTGCCTGACTATTCTCCGCAATTTCCGATACTTCAATAGAAGTAGAGTTAGACTCCATTTCGATAATTTGAATTATTAAGCTTAGATGCGTAGAATTAAATATGTTTCAGCGCTTAAACTATTCTACTGATGTTCGAAAAGAATAATGATATAAAATTTGAATTTAGAGAATTGAAAATTAATCTCGAATTTAAAATAATTTTTAAATTTATAAATTAAATTCAAGAAATGTTTTAAATATTTTAAATATCCATTTTATTAGTTACTGATTCGTATATATTATTTTTAAAATATTACAATTCCTTTTTTTAATTACAGTCATATTTATAAATTGTTATTTTCTATAAAATTTTAACAATTTTCTGAATTTAATTATTTTAAGCAATTTTTATCTTTTAAACTGTTCACGTAAACGTCAATTTTATATTTTCTAAAAATTTTAACAAAGTTTAAGAGTTTAATCAAAAGTTTAGTTATATCGTTGGATATTGAGAAAATTTTATCAGTTTAATTTTTATAAATTTCAACTTTCACAGGCGTATGAATGGAAATCGTTGTTTTGAAGCTCCTTACAATCTCTCTGTTCTAGAGAATCATATTTCGCTTTCATTCGTTTGCAATGGGCTTCTCGCTGTTTTTGCAAACATTCTTCTGCTTCTCTTCTTCGTTGAATATCTTTCAATTTGTACTTCAAGCAAACTTTTTCCATTTCTTTAGCAAATTTGAATTCTATTTGCTTTATCTTGTCTTGGTAATTCTTATGCAGAATTTTTTGTTCATTTTGCAGAACCTTTTTCTTTGCTTGACAATATGCGTTTGTATCTGTAAAACAACCATAGTCGGTTCTACTTTCTATCCATTTACATAAAGATTGTTGTGTTTCAGAAATGTCCTTACAGATATTTATTTCTGAATTCTGTAGAAAATGATCAATTTTTTTATCATCAGAAATATTCACATCTTTCTCTTCCATATTGCATGAGGTATAGCCACAACAATCATCAAATTTTAGTTTTGGATCTTTCGCGCAGTCTTTCTGATAAAAATATTTCTCTTCATCCTTCATCTCTTTGCATGAATGTTTAACGCCATTATCCATTTCATAATTAATTTTCTTTTCAGTATATTCATCACCAGAAAGTTTTTCTGTTGTTTCGGATATCATTCTGTTTTCAATGTGGACCTCATCAGAGAGTTTTGATCTGCAGAAAGACATGACTATGAATTTACTTTTGATATTGTTGAGCCATTAAGAATTGCATTAAATTATTATTGTTTGTCGGAAGAAAATTGTTACAAATAATCACACAAATAATTTTTAATATTATTAAAGTTATTAATCAGTTTCTAGAACAATTAAAGGATGGCTTTTATAATAAGGACGGTTATATTTTTAATCGAGATAAGCACAGTTTTTAATTATTCGCCGATAATAAAATATTTACATGATGTACAAGTAGGACATGATATTGTCCTGCCGTGTACTCCTTATGATTTGCAAAAGAGTTTTTATTCGAAAATCAATATAGAAAGAAGTTGGACAGGTCCAAACAATTTACATTCCGAAGATAGCTTGCTTACGATAAAAAATGCAAGATACAAGGATACCGGAAAATATTCTTGTACCTTCACTTACAAAAATGCTTTGAACGGAAAGAAGAATACTTTGAAATTTGAATACATTGTTAATGGTAAGAATAATTATATTGAATTAAATTTTTGAATAGAAGTTTAAACTAGAATATATTTGTCAGTTTTATGCATTATTTCGTATATTGATTTAAAATTACAAGAAAATTTAATAGTATTTTAGTAATAATCTGAAATATTATACAATTTCCTTTTAAAAAATAACAAGCAAGCTAATCAATTATTTAAATCATATATATTTAATATAGAATATTCTCAAAAATATTTTCACTTATATCATCAGAGTTTGCTTGTTAAACTAATATTGAATTATAATTCTTAAGTGATCACCTATTGACGAAGCCAGATGATAACATTTTTTCGTTAATCTTTGCAACAGTATTATTAATGAGCATAGATGGAACGAAAAAATCAAATAATTAAAAAAATTATTGAATAAAACACGCTAATGAAAAATGAACATCATCTCCCAAAAAATTTCTTTCAGAAGTCAAGTTTGTACAAACAAATGTATAGTATTATTTTTTGAAGCGAAATTATCTTTTTTGTTAATGCTTAATTATTTAATTGATTTTTAAAAATTCGAATTAACAGATTTCTATAATTAGGTATTGCATATATATTCCTAAATTTTTATTCATAATTGTCATTTATGAATAATATATAATATTATAAAGAATATATACAATTTTTTTAATAAAAAATTTTTATTTATTAATATAAAAATTGATCTTTCTACTTCAAAATATAATATTTATAAATCTATATAAATTACTCCACTTAAATGAAATACAATATAACTTATGCAGTGAACTCGCGTTTTTTTACTAATCTCCAATTTACGAACTACACGTTTTTACGAACTATTTAATTGGTCCCTAAAAGTCCCTAATGTTAATTAATGCCATTCTCATTTACGAACTTTCGATTTTACGAACTTTTTTACGGGTCAGTACGAGTTCGTAAAATCGAGAGTCCACTGTAGTTGTTAATACTTTATTTGAATATTTAAGATGAACAAACTGTATAGTATCTTACGATGGCATTTTTCAAAGTGGAAGTCATAAAATATACTGTAATTAGACTTAGCATTGCAAACCGAAAATTCTTATGTATTATGGAAGAGAAAAATGTAACATAAAGATCATCATAAAATGTTAATAAATGCGTAATGCTAATAAGGCTAATAAAAGGAAGATTACAAAATTTGTGATGTAGATTAAGGAGAAGAAAAATATAGATCTGATCTATACTTTCTCCGAAACTATAAAAGTTATACAATAATTTTAAACTAGTGGATATTGAACATTATTCTAGAGTACTGTACAAATAATATAAATTTCATTTTCAGTTTTTTTTCTTTTAATTACTTGATAGACTAATTTTGCAACTTATATTACAGTTTATGAGATTAGTAGAGGAAAAGATTGTCCTATTGGATTGTACAAAAAAGGAGAACAATGCTGTAAGTAATTCTATAACTTATATAGAAAAAATTTTTAACCAAATTAAATCTTAGCATCATATTTTTAACTTGTAGTACCTTGTCCACCTGGTAGTTTTTTTAATTCAAAAATTTCAAAATGCTTGAAATGCTCTAAAAATTCATATATGCCTAACTATGCTGCCAAAAGTTGTTTTCGTTGCCCTGCTGGAAAGCAAACATTGGATAAAGGTTCTATTTCTTTCGAAGATTGCTTCGGTATGTTTACCTGTTTTTTTCCTATTTAAATTATTTAATTCAATTTAATGTTAAAATTTCAAAAAAAAAAAAAAAAAACAGATCCTCAAATTGTAAATATAAATACCCGACTTCCATGGACAAAGAAATCTTATTCTCTGAAAATCCCTATTTGGATTATTTATCTCACTTCAGGAGCTATACTAATCATTATTATGTGAATATCGTATCTAATTTTTATATTAAACACTAATGTAGTAATTTTAAAAGTTTAATATAGGCCTAATAATTTTGTACTTTTGAATAGGATTTCGCTTATAAAACGAAAGCAATCGAAAAGACGGAATTATAAAGAAAAAATGAAAATTTCTTCTAATTTTGAAATGGAAGATTGTAATTCAGATCAAATAGAAGTAGATCAAAATGAATACGAATCTGAGAAACATACGAAAAATGAAATATTTAAAATTACAGAAGATGAACAGAACAAGCATGGCAAAAGAAAAAGCAAGAAAAACAGTAAACAGCTTAAAAATGTAATCAACGCTGAGGGAAAAAAGGTAAATATGATAATTAGAAAATAATAAAAAGAACTTAAATAGTTAAGAAAGATATACGAAAAAAATCGAAAAGCAAAGATATAAACTTTATATTATTCACAGAAATTTATTTTGAAAGAAACTTTTCTATAAATTTTCCATATAGTCCATTGAATAAATATGCAGAAAAAGAAAAATATGATCCATTTTGATATAATGGATTAAACATGAATTTTCTGATAGTAAGCTGATAATATCTAAACTAGTCAACTGGATTTCATTCGTAATTTTATAATTAAATATAAAAAAAATTGCATATAAATTATTTCTTCACTGAATCATACAACTGATTATGGTTATAATTAATTGATTTTTATAGCCGAATCCATATAAGGAACATAAGTGGCGACGGCCATTTCAAAGGCTATTTTGATCTGACAAATATATATGATAATGATGAATTTGGTCGAAAGATAGAAAGATAAGTCAAAGGACAAGTCTAGCTCCTTTCTGAATAAATTTAAAGGTGTAGAACTCGTAAACTATACAATTGACATAACTTATCTGAAACAAAAAAAGTTCTGATAAAATGAGAATTAATTACTCTTTAAATATGCTACATATGAAAATCGTATGAAACATATAAAGATTAATTATACAAATACCGAAAAATATTCATTTCTTTTGAATATTCCTTTGGTAGATTATGATAAAATAAACGCTTAGTTATTTTAAGATGTACGCCGGCACATAGTTTCTATTAAAGATGAGAAATCTGTTTTTTTAAACAGAAAAATATATGTATTTTTTATTTAAAAGAGCGAGAGAGAGAGAAAAGCAATGCAATCTTTTTTTCTAACAAAATTACGATTGTGTTGCATGTTTTATTTTCATTTTCAATTATCACTGTTGATTTTGATGTTGATTAAATTAGGACTAACATTTTGATGCTATTAAATTTCAGAAAGATATAAGCTTTATATTCTTACTTTCCGATTTATCTTCATAACTATTTAAATTATTGCTATTTATTGTATTTAAATTTTAACTTTTATGATCATTTGAGATAATGAAAACAATTTTAGAATTTATTCAAAAAGAAAACAAGAAAATGTCCATATTTAGTTGAAATGAAGCAAGTAATAGAAGATAAAAAAGCCACCGGAAGTCTAAAGGCGATTTTTAAAACTTCAAATAGAAAATCTCTGGTAGATTTAATCCCTTTTTATTTCCTTCTCAAACACAGATTCATAATTAAATCCATTATAAAATTAAAAATTTTAATGGATTAAGAAATATTTCTCTCCTAAATCTGAATAAATAATTTTGATTTTATAAAATTTTAATGTAAATTTTCTGTACTTGATAATGTTTTTAAGTTAACAGATATTAAAATACGAATTTACGAAACATTTTCCGCTTAGAATGGTCGTAATGTTTTACCTATTAACCATCATCGATCGAATAATGTACAAAAAGCACGAAAGAAATCAAAGAACAGTGTATCAGTACCGCAATACTCAGAACAAATAAGTCATCAAAACGCGAAAAAGGATGAAGAGTACCTAAATCCTGTATTGGAAGATAGTTCAAATGATCCATCTATATCATTTTCACATGAAACGAGTAACGCTAACTTTTTTCAAAAAGAGCTATCAACAGATAAAGAAGAGAAAGATATAGCATTTATTTTGGAACCTTACGTAAAAACCAAGAAAAATGTAAATAACAAACTTTATATATAACTACAAAATTATTATGCTATACTTTATTTTTAGTTTGTTATACCCAGTAATTTTTGTTTTGCATTTTTACAACATATAGCAATGCTGCAGTAGTCGGTAAATTGCTCATAATAAATTTATTAACATTTGCAAAAAGCAATTCCAGAAAGAACTAAAATCGTCTGCTTTCTAAACATTCCTTTATTTTTCATTTATTTAGCATCTGAAATCCATTGACTTTTTGTGTGCAATTTTGACGTTAATTTAACTACCATAGCTGTCACTACGACGTCGTCATCGTGTTCGTCATACATCATCTTGATGACGTCATACATTAGTGATGTTTGTGACTTCGTTTATTGTTACGACACAACGACGTGACGTTGTTGTAACATACATTGCATTTTATTTATATATTATTGAGAATAAATGGCAGTAAATGTTAAACAGTGCAGGTTATCAATTCATATATTTTCAATAATACAAAATAAAATTATGATAAAAATCAAATGATATCCTATAGGATAAAAGGATTCTATAAGATTGAATGATGAGATGTTGAGTTGACCTTTAATGGTATGATATCACTACCAAATTTCATGAAAATCTATTAATTAGTTTAAAAGTTATTAGTGGATACACAGATTAATACGATGGTGATCTTATAAGGCTCTTTTTCCTTCGGAAAGTAGACTAATGAAACTAAAAAGAGGTCTAAAGCGAGAGAGAATTTGCATTCAATGAAAACGCGATTTCTCTTCAATTAATGTTTTTGTGTAACTTATGTCTTAACTAGTTAGGTGCAAAATTCACCTAGCATATCTTACACTATTTATAGTTGTATTGCATTATATAAGAATATCACTTATTAAATTTTATCAATATTGTAATGTATATTAAATTATTTTATTTTTAGACTGAAGTAATCACAATGAAGTTTAATGAGAACGTTCGAAGAGATGTTTCAAAAGAAGAAAACACGTCGGAAAATTTGTCTGAAGATAAAGTAAAAAAACAATTTATTCTCAAAGATAAAATATTAACAATTTCAATACCATCTAGCCATGCATCTAGTGATAAAAAGGATTTCGTATACGAAAAAGAATCACAGTTTCGGGTAACAAAAGACAATTCAATACATGCCAAACCTGTAAACTATACCGAAAATACTTCATCATCAATGTTAGAATCAGAGATAAAGAATATCCATTGCGAAAAGTTAAATAATACTGAAAGTAAACAGATATATATAATGGATCCTACGATTAAACCAACAATCACATCACAAAAACAAGAATGGACGGAACCTTTGCTACAAGAAATATTGATAGCAAGAAGGAAAGGACAAAGTTTAAATTTAAAGAGAAAACTGCACCATAAAAATGATGTAAGTGAATTTTAATTTAGAGAACTTAACTATTCTAAGAAAATTAGGCAAATATAGTATTGTATTAAAATATATTCGATTTACTTTTTAACTATTTTTACGTATTAAACAGTACTTTCAATTTTTTAACAATAAAGCCAAAATATTACGATAATGAATATCTTTACGTAAATATTTTGAACTGAATTAATGTGGACAATATTTGAATATTTTTTGTTTTTAAAGTTAATTTGTTTAATAATGATAAAACGTTATATAAAAATATTTCTAGGAAGAGATATTATCAACTTCCCAATCCGTAAATACACAAAATATACAAATTGAAACAATTCCATTGAAGACTTTTTCTACGTCATCGTTTCAATCTAGCTTACCAAACCGTAGCTTTATGGCAGAAAGGAAAGTAAGTACAATAACGACAGCAACACCCAAATATTTATTAACTTCTTATGAAAGGCTTTTCGAAAAAAGAAAGCTTTGGAATATGGCTCAACTATCTTCGGGAGAGAGTAAAATTTTGCCAAATAAATTGAGTGTAAGTATTATTAATGTAATTGAATTAAAATAACCGATAAAATAACGTGGCAATTTTAATGTATTCAGTTAAAAAATTAATTTAAAATCTTATCATTCTTTCTATTAAATTCAATAGGATAAATTAAGATAAAAATCTTTCTAGGGAATTTAATGACGCTAGTTATACTCCATTTTGTTTTACCTATTTTCAGATTAATGCTATTTATAAAAAAAAAATAAACTAATATTGAGTCACTGACATATATAGCTCAAATACTAGAAAGAGAATATCTTCTTGCGTTCTGAGAAATTATAGCACTAATTTCTACTGTTTTATGCTTAGTTTTGCTATTTTAATTTGTAATAATTCAGTTTAATTACTGTAAATTTTCTGTAGTAATTTATGAAAAAATAGAATCACTGACGTGAAACGCGCGGGATCGACGGACGAAACTGACAGGTGTAAGTCTTGTTGCGGTGCGGGTAAGGACAGGTGATGAGGCTAGACTTCGACGATACAGATACTACGGTTTAAATTAACCAATAACTTCCTTTATTTACAAGAGAGATTTTTTTACACATACAATAAATCCCAACAATATAGCAAGGAGAGGGAAATACCTTTGCTCCAAGGAATATACTATAGAATGGAGATGACACAGTTCACAGTTCTATTCACTGGTTGAAGTATAGTCTTCACTCTAAAATATGGCACAGAAGAAATCTCGTTGATTAAATTAATGACGATAATCGTCTCTAATATCGAGGTAGACGATGAACACCGAAGAAGTTTATTACTTCTCAAGCAAATTACATAGTCGGCAGAGATATCGTGACTTCCTCGTACGATCGGCATTCCTCATCTAAAGATGACCGCGCCTTCCAGACCAACCGAGCTCTTAAATATGCGCTCCGATAACACTGATCTTTACTTTCACCCTTCCTTGGAAAGGCAGGATATTTATCTTTTGATTGTTTTAGATGTCGTCTTCTCGTTAATTTTACATGACACCTGTGTATATTATTTCATTATAACTATTCATTCATTATTTTATAGAGGACAAGAGTCCACGGGTTTGATGATACGATTATACGATAATGTATCGTATTTTTTCTATCAATGCGTCTCTCTCTCTCATCTAAATTCCTTTCTCTGTCTTTCCTCTTTCTTTCTCTCTCTCTCTCTCTCTTTTTTTTTTTAATAAAAAAACTGGAGATTTAGAAGTGATGAAATGATTACTGTTAAAAAAATTTTATAACAGAAAGACACATCACATCCAACCTGAATTCTTATTCCTCACAAACAATATTTTTATTACTTTTAGGTAACAATTTCTAATATGGTTTAGATTCCTATCAGAAACATATAATAATTAACATACTATAATTTTTTAAAAAATACATCATTGTTTGGAAAATACATTTTTACACAATATGTGAATTATCATGAAATTACTGGTTCTTTCAATTAATAAAATCTTTTCTAAGATCCAAAATATAAATTTATATACTTTGAAATTTACGGTTATATTCGATATGACATAATTCGAACATAATTAAAAAATCCTTCCTTGAGGAATTCTTGAACTTCTTTCACGAACTTCTTTCACCACAAACTTTATTTTGATGAATATATGATTTTAAACTATGTTTCAGATTAATAATTCTATAATCCAATAAATATATTTTTTATATTTTAGTTATTTCAGTCTGAAATAGGCGTACACTATAGTTCTCAAAGAATATTAGTAACTAATAATTATCATTTTATCGAAAATAATTTAAATGTCAAAAAATCCTTCATTTGTGAATAAACATCAATGTGTTATAACAGGAAGACAATTCAGAGAAAATTTTCCTACAGGTAATTAATTATAAGTTTATAATTTATCTTTCATTTATATTTTTAATATTAATTTAATAAACATTTAAAAGTTTATAAATGAAATAATTTCAATATAAATATAAATCAAAATCCATTATATCAATTTTTCAGAGAACTGATTATTTTCTTTTGAAAATTTTTGTGAACATATTAAAATTTATTGTATAACAGCAAGTATTTCACTTGAGTCAGATTTTTCTGATACTTCATATCCATCAGTTTTATTTGAAAATTCTTAATAATTATAAATAAATATATCGATCGTAAAAAATTAACGTTATTTATTTAATTAAGAAACAGCTATGTTTACGCTACATCATATAATCAGTTCACAGTTTCATTAATAAAAAATATTTACTCTTATGAAAAAATTTTATAACAATTTTACTAAATTTCATAACGTAAGATCAAACATAACCGAAAGTTTAAAATAAATTATTGCTTCATTATTTCAATATTAAAAAAAAAAACATATTTGCTTTGATATATTTTTCTATATTTATACAACCTCGTTGTAGATTTATATTATTAAATTCAAAGTTTATCAGATCGAAAACTTGTTCGAAATATGTACTATATGGCTCAGTAATGATAACATAATAGCATTCATTTTTGAAATAATTTAAAGGCGATAAACACTAAACGCAGTTTATACAAAATATTTTCTATTTAAAGGAAATGTTTTCGACTTAAGTTATCGTCGGCCACTCTACAATTAGAATTATGAAGCAATTGAAAATATTTCTTTTTCACTTTAACATATGTTTCTGCCAACTCAGTGTTTATTGATTTTAAATAGAATTGCATAGAATTTATTTTATATTTTAATCAAAGGAATAATTTCTAGGGAAGGACTGCATTCCAAATTCGAATTGGAAGAATTTTAAATGCCTTGTATATCAATACTTAAAATATCAATCGTAAACATATAGACTATATGGAATTCTCCACATTCTTATATGCTGCCAGTACATCCCGAATAGTTTTCAAACAAAATTTTCAATGTATTTTCTTAGTATAATTTAATTAATTTGTTCACACTTTCATTAATAAAATAATTTCATAACGTAAATCCTTCGTAACGGCAATATTGCAAGGAGAGGGAAATACCTTTGTTTCAAAGAATATATTATAGAATGAGGATGACACAGTTCACAGTTCTATTCACTGGCTGGAATATATTCTTCTCTCCAAAATATGGCACAGAAGAAATCCCGTTGATTAAACTTACGATGATAATCGTCGTAGATGATGAACACCGGAGAAGTTTACTGCTTCCTAAGCAAATTACACAGTCGGCGGAGATACTGTGACTTTGGCGGAGTCGAGCCTATTCTTGTATGGTATTTTCATTAAAGATGTAAATAAATTGTTTAAAATATATTTTTAAACAATTTATTTATATCTTTAATGAAAATATAAGTATCTCTCTTATACATGGTCTCCTACGACATGGTTTCGCTCTAATATGATTTGAAAATTACGGAAATCCTCATATAACATGGAACTTCTACAATATAGTTTCTCCCGTATTTAGAATGAATTTTCTTAATATATTTAGAAAATTACATTACTTTCCTACAATACAAAACATTTTCATTAATTCTTGTAAATCTACACTATGAACATACAATACACACATAAAATGCAATAATTAGGAAATAGTTTTGCTAATTAGTCATAAAAAAATAGAATTTTGCTAAAATTAGTCATAAATGCAATTTCGCTAGTTTGCTGTGCGAGGAAGATATGCGGTCTATTTTCGATTTCGATTTGAAATCGAATTAATTTTATAGTTGAGTTAATTGTCAATCATTGAATATTTTGTGTACCAAACGTCCAGTTCTTGGATGAAAAGTAAGTTTTTATTCTTCAATAGAAGAATATGGAAGAGAAAAGCTCTTTTATTTATAATTTTTTTTTTGGGGGGTATGTATTAAGGAACGATTGTTTTGTAGCGGGTCAGATATAGATTTTGTAAAGAGAGCAGAAGATACACAAACTTTAAATGCATGAAAAAATTCAGAAAGTGAAGTTGATATTGTTAAAAAGAAACAACTTTCTCACATTTTTAATGAACAGCGATAAGCAAAATATAATTATTAAATGAATGTTCTATAGATTGTATACTTTTTCTTTCCTTTTGTTTTACTTATGTTATTTTTTGGGGGGTCTTA
>WUQG02430639.1:0-14360 GCA_011317285.2 Androctonus mauritanicus | reverse complement strand
ATGTATTTACATGATAATTGCAGTGTTTATTACATGCTTTGATAAGTAAAAAAAGACAATGATGTTTCCTAGTTATGACATCAGTCCGGAACTTAAGGTTGGTTCCCACTATCCGTCTCGGAAAACGGAAAACGCAGTGACAATTCCGTTTTCTGGTTCCTACTGTCGCTGTAAGTTACGCTTTATCCCATGATTTTTAGCGCCGTTCCCATGATTCATTTCATGTAAAACAAAGCTAAGCAACGAAAGGCACTCGCTGCTTACAAAATGATATTAACAGTTGCAGTAAATGAGGAAACTGAAACAAAATCGAGGAAAAGAAAATGTTGGATTGAAGATATTTGTAAGAAGAAATACGAACAAGGTTTCTATGCAAATTTGATTAAAAGGATGAGGTTTAACCATAGAGAATCCCGTCATCTTGAATCTAAGTTGCCAACGTTTCAACATCCCAAAATGCATCGATTTGATTGGCGAACGTTATTCCTCGACGGATTTTACCGTCCTGAATCTACCTGATTTCGACTTTACCGTCGCGGTAAAGTTGAATTCATATAGACTCAGGACAGTAGCGGTTTTAACGGCGCGGTATGACGTCAAAACCGCCCTGCTGTCGTCACACGCGTATTTTCCGCCGCGGTTCCGCTCTAGTGAGAAACAACCTTTAAGGTAACATAACTCCGGGGTATGAAAGTTTCGTTATAAAGATTCAGAATACGAATTTGCTATTTTTCATATTTAAGTTTGAAATATCAAATATATAAATGTTTTCGATCATTAATAAATGAGGCGTATAATTATTTTTATGTGAAAATAATAATTGATTTAAATTATCCTTGAAAAAAAAATGTGGATCGACTTAACGATGATCGTTGTTATAAAGAAACTGGCCTATCTGTTAACCTTGAAATAACAAATTCATCCTTAAAAGAAATAGAATCTGACATTGATATACGATGGTTTCAATCGTCAATCATTCAGCTTGCAAGTCAATGAACATCATTAATGATCAATATATTCATGTTCGACCCACTTTTTTCTGTGTTCAACCTACTTCACTCGACTTTTTTGTTTCTTTCATTAAGATTCTGTCTTTATAATTATCAATTAAAATCGGTATTGTATATGAATCGATTCGTTCATTAAAAAAATATTTTTATTGAACAGCAAATATTATTCTATTTATAAAAACTTAATACGATAAAATAAACGAAACTTCCCCTTTTTAAGTAACGACAGAAATTGTTCGCATTGCTAGACAATGAGTCATTTCCATCAAAGAAAATATCTTACAAGAAAACTATACACAGTAGGTAATTTATCGCTTCCACAATTACTTGCATATGGAATAATATAATTTTGCATTAGACGAATATTTATTGATCAAATTAAAAAGTAAGCTAATAATTTTTGTTTTTATCTTGTCTATAAAATCAGTAGTTTAATTGTAAAGCCGCAATTAAAGTTCGTTGTAATTTTTCGAGATTAATTGATTTAACAGAGCAATTTAATTGCAGTTTTACAATTTTAAATCGATGAAAAAAAATCGTTTCTATAAAAAAAAATCTTTTAAATGATTACAGTCTTACCCCGAATTTCGGCTCCTCGACTTATGGCGCTTCGGACTTGCATATATTTTGAATTACCATAATTTCCCAAAGTTCAGTGTTTAATTTGAAGTTATGACTCTAGCAGAAAAATTAAAAAAAAAAAAAAAGCTAACTTTTTTAAAAATAAGGCTTACAGTATTTTTTAATTATATTAGTTATGTACGTTATGTACGGTGCATGACAATTGCAGTGCATTACATGCATCGCTATGTGAAAAAAGACAATGTTTCGACTTATGGCATCAGTCTGGAACCTAAAGTGCCACAACTCAGAGGTATGCCTATATAATATCTTTCACAAACGATAAATAATTTTAAATATTTTAAGTTTCATCGTGAATAAGACCAAATGAAAACTTAAATCTCAATATTCGTATAATTTTGGTAGCAAAAGAAACAATCATCCAAAATTTAACTACTCTGCAATTTTTTATTCTTGAGATATTTTGTAAATGATCTGATAACGAACAAGCAGAAAAGATAATTGCATAAGACAACCATTATAAAATACAACTAAAACCCTCTCAAATGATTGAAATATTATCGAAATGCGATAAATAATTTCAGAGATATTAATGATTTAATGTATCGAATGGCCACCATTTTGAAAAAAAAAAAGAATCTGTATACAGATGGACAAATGGATTGACAAAATGATTATATATAATAGTTTTTTTATAAAAAAAATAGTTTTAAAATATGTTTATGATTAATCGGTTTGATTCGAATTTATTAATCATTAATTCTGTAACATTAATGGCGAGAAGAGAAGCAAGGTAACCACAACAGTTGTGAAACTCTTCGCTTGTTATGATTAATTAATTAAACATAATCACATATTCAACAACGCTTTAAAATAGAATTTTTTCTAACAAAACAATAAAATTTAATTTTCATTTAGTGTTTACTACTAATTAATTATTTAAAATTTCCAACATGGATTCCATGTGAAGTGATAAACTATTACCGTTAAACAATTTCTGATCATACTCTTATCAGAAATTTTATGAGTAATAGTTCAAACTTCCTTTATAGGGATTAATATTGAAATATTGTAAATTATTAACAGAAACGAAATTCTCAAATTAAATGTCTTAGTTTAGACGGAATTGCGGACAACCACACACGAAGAGAAGTTTTTAGATACTCGCCGATACGTTATAAGTAATAATGGCAATCATTATCTCCACCGTTAATCGTTCGGAAAAGACTTTACTTTCAATACGTGATGCGTGACACAAAATCATGACATACATTAGAAAAAAAGCCGATATGAATCGAGTGTTATATCTAGTTCATCTCGAAATATTAATCTTAGATAAGAAGGTAAAATTTAAGTTTAATTAGAAAGTTTACTGATTACATACCAATTTTGCAAATATCTTGCTATGAATGCGATGCAGGATATACCGTATAAGAATTTATCTTCAGAATTTATTAATAAAAGAAAAAAAAAATCCATCTATCAAGTGCAGCAATAAAAATTCGCAATAAAAATAAAGAATTAAAAATGTATACTGGATGTAGTTTCCTGGATAAATATAATATCCAATATTCAGACAGAAAAAACTGTTTATTCTTTAAAATGATATTTTTGGCTTTTTTTTAAAACATCACTGATGAAGAACTTAGTAAACATTTTATTTTTTAAAGAGAAAATAGTTTTCTTTTTTCTAATGAAATATTCTGTTTGGACATTATACATTTATAAGTGGGAACTAAAGAAATCTAATATTATTGCTATCTCTCTTATATAGGAAATTGTTATTATTATTATTTTTTAATGTAATTTTTATATTAAACTAAAAGTTATCTAATTTAACTGCTGATAACGACGTTATAACTGCGTAGTTTTTATATAAAAAGTCAAAATCACTGCAGTATTAACTGAAATTGTGAATAATATTATTCTGTTTTTCACTGTAGGGACTATATAATATTTAATTTTTTACAGAGAAATTGTTAAGAATATTAAATGATTATCTGTATAGTTTTTCATCTGAAAGGCTAGCTAGAGTCATATTATGAATAATTAATTTTTAACCATTTAATACCGTATATTAATTATTATTCCAAAAATTCGTCATTTTTTAGTTAACGTTAAATAAGATATAGCTTAGCGAATATTCACCTGAAATCTTTGAGTAATTCTTGCTAATGTGCTCTGATTTTTTCTTTCTTCGGCAGCTGCCTGTTGTTCAATTCTAATTATTTCCGAGCAGAGACTATTCCTTCTAGAAGAATGCCTTGAAATATGCTCTACATTGCCACCCATATCGTCTTCTCTTTGCTGATTTGATAACGTTAAGAGAGAATTGGTAATTGAAGTTTCTTCTACTTCGTCTCTTTCGGAAGTTTCTGCATTTTTGTTGGATTTAAACGATGCAATATTTGGCATCCACATAATTCTAACTTTCTGTGGTTACTTTCCAATTTAAACTTTTAATAATTTCGTAAGGAATCATTTTTATTTCTCGCTACGAAGCAAATTACCTGCAAAGCAAATTAAAAACATATAAATTACTAATTTTACGCTCAAATTTGAACGATTTATATTAATGATTAGTGTACGTTTGCTAAGTAGCAGTCTACATATATAGAATTTTATTGTCCTTATGCATGCAAATTGCTAAGCCATTTAAAATTACGTATACTTACCTATACAAAGGAAAATAAGACGTAAATTTATGTTTTTACAGCAAAAATTTCGAGCCAACTATACTGCAAAGTCTATAAGAAAACTGTACAAATGTCTACAGGTGTCGCACTCAGATCGAACGGCCAGTTTGCGTGATCATTTTTATCCGTTCTTTCTAGTAAATTGTCATCAAAGGACTATGAGCTACCAAGATCACTTATGTAATAGTAATTTGAATTCTGTCTTTCTACTAAATTAGACCGAGATTAGAAGAAAAGATCTCTAGTAATTAATTATAATCAGCAAAAGGTACGTCATTTATAATCAATTTTTCCCCTAAACCCAAAACTTATATCAGAAATCATCCAGAAACTTACACGAAATAAGATGAAAACTGTTGCGTGCACCAGATTTTTTTTCTTGATATTTTACGCTCGTTTACATGTTTATTCATAATTTTCTCAGATTTTACTAAAGAGTTAAAAAATAAATCTTTTTTGCAAATGTTTTACAGAAAATAATTTATTTGGTTTTAAAAATATCATTTTAATATAATCGCGGATAAAAACTAGTTTAACGCATTTAATTTTTACTCAAGAGAGAGAAAAATGCATTTTATAGTTTAATAACTTAATATTATTTTAATTTTATTATTTATTATGAATATCGAACACCCGTTTGATATTAAAAAAAAATTTATATTTATGAAGTGCATCGATTCCATCTGAAATCTAGGTCACGATAACCTTACATAATGAACTTAGATTTAATTTATTATAATATCTATATAATACGACATGATAAAATTATTTTTAATGATTTTTTATAATTATTTTTTATAAATAAAATAATAAAATTCCGAATTTTTGCTTTAATTTGTCACCATTTAAAAAATTTATTCGAATTTTTAGAAGTCTAAAGAATTATTCCTTTTTTTTCTACGTAAATTATGCAAGTTATTAAAACAAATATATATTTTTTAAACACTAATTTAATTATTTAATTATACAATTACTTTTTATTTGATATAAATAATATTTTAAAATATTTTAAGTAAGATAATTGCCGCATAAAAAAAAATTATGCTCGAGAGTATTATTATTATTATTGATGACGCTACTCATACCTGTTTCAGGTATCATCCTGAAAAAAAGAGGATCGTTTCTCAACAAAACTCATTTTACTTTTGTTCGTTCTTCTCTTTTTGTTCACACTGTTGTTATGGTAACTCTACACCACGTGATGCTATTTGTCAATTAATCGGATTTGATGATGCAACCAGGTGATACGCTACTTATGATAATGTAAGTTCATTACTAAACCAATCATTCACTGTGTTTTTTTTTTTTTTTTTTAAAGACGAAGCACTTGCAAACTAGTTATACAGAATAAAAACTTAAATATTTATTCTTTTAAACTGTACCAATTAAAACATATAAATTTAAAAATCCTCTGTATAATAATAATAATAAACAGCTACTTAAAGTGTGTAGAGCAGCATCATTTCTCAAATAAAAATTGATTTAATAAGATTAATGATTAAATCATTTTTTTATTTATTAATTATTATTAATTATTAAATCAGATTAATTTTTTATAATTTAATTATTAAAAATTTAATAAAATTCAAACGTTTATCTTGTAAAACTCGTGTTGATCTTGATAATTTTATTGTGAATTTTTTTTTTTTTCGAAAATATAGAAATATTTTTATAATTTAAAATTAAAAAAAATTAATATGAATAATTTTTGCATTAATATGAAAATAATACAAATATTTTGAAAGTGATTTCATTCAAATTTTGAAAAAGAAAGTTGAATTTATATCGCTTCTTATCAGTTTTTTAGAAGTTTGAACATTCTCCATTTTTTTTTTTTTTTTATGGAGTTAAGCAAACATAATATTTATTTTTATATGTGAGCCATTTTAAAATTAAGTAGTTAGTTTATATATAGATATTATTATGTGTATATTGAATATATAAATCATACAGAATAACTTTTTTAGAATTCTTTCATAATAAGATATTTTCTACATTTTTTTAATTGGATTTGCTAATTAGCTTTCCTCGTAAAAGGGGACTTTCCCACCGGATATTCTTTTGAACAGATCCTGAATTCCTTTCCACAGAATTCTTTAATTAATTTTCTATGTACAAGAATTTAACTTTCAAATCACTTTACTAAAATTCGAAAATATCATTGTTGTCGGAAAAAATGGGGATTTCTTTCAGTATGAACATGTATTTAATGCTAGATGTTTAAATTATCATTATTTGAAACTTTTTTCACGTTTTATAAAATAATCTGGAACTTTATTTAAAAATAAATTAAAATAAAAATTATTCTAACTGGTGAAATCAGTGGAATTTATAATTTTTTTTTTTTTTTTTTTACTTTGAGCTTTAGAATCTCGTCAAGATCTCACAGTTTTCTGTGGGTTATTTCGCATGTCAATAAACTGTAATGTAACACATGATCCACATAGCAGTGATAAAACAAATTCTGTTTAATATTTATTCTGCCTTTATACCAATTAATTTATATTTATTGTATACAGTGCAGTTATTTAGTAGTTGGCGAACTCTCTAAGATTCATGAACATGATATAGGTAGGAGATTAGCGATAAAAATACTATAATGCAAGATACGATTTTTATAAATGAAAATAAGATTGGCAATTTTTTAACAAACTGTTTTTAACAAATACGACATACATCACGAACACACACACACACACACACACACACACACACATATATATATATATATATATGATCTACTTGAAAAACAGATGTCTTCAGTGCTAAAATATATAGCTTTTTTCCATTTGATTGTTGTTATAATAATTTATTTCTTGTTTATATTTTGCATTATTTAAGTTTTGCATTTTTTATATTTTAATCTTCTTTTTATATTTAGTATGTATAATTTAAACTCTGGCAATTCTCAATTATTTATTACATAACAGCAATAACAACATCACGCCCATATCCTCATGAGAGGATGGATAATACTCAAAGGAAAAAATGAAGAAAAAACTCACATATATAGCAGATGTATCGCATAACCTTATTCCTATACACTACATCAACTTCTTTCACACTCATTTTCTTCTTCTTCATAGAAGTACGTTTTTTGTTCATCCTTTCGAATCCTTACAAATTCAAATATTCATCCATTTGTTCTCTTCATTCTTTCTTCGGCTTTTCTTTACTATATTTACCATTTATATATTTTAATGTAAACTGGCCTCGTCAATTGTTTTTCATTCACTCCACATAATCAAATCATCTCAAAGTTGACTTTTACGGTGCATCAAATACAATCGTTTTCATTCCACCCTACTTCCGTATTTTGCCATTCGAAACAATTATATGATGTTATTTTAGACACAAGTATCTCATCTCTACTGACAAGGGAGAACACGGTTATGTAATCCTCGATTTTGATTCGCTTGTAGACGGTGAAAGTAGAGCAAAAATGATCGAATATGTGTCCGAGCTTTTCGTCCAATGAGCCCTTCAAATAATTATTTTCGATGCTTGAAAACAACGATTCATAACGTTATGTTTATATGACCTTACGAAAAAACAGCCATGTCGTGCTTCTGTAACGCAGTTGGTTAACTTCTTGTTTGTTAACTGCTACTGTAGTCATAGATATGATCCCCATCACTTTCTATTTTTTTTTTTCCTTTCTTTTTATGTTAATATATAATCAAATATAATATAATTTTATTAATGCATATTAAAAGAATTCTTCTCTTGATAATAAGATATTAATTATATACATAACTTTTTAAAAACAAAGTCCAGAAATGACAAAAATTTCGACTTTTTTGGAGTGAATTCATCTAGTTTGTCCAGATTATATAATTTTTTCTCAATATCTTTGCAAATTTTTATTTAAATAATTGTATTTATCCCTTTATACACTTTTTATATCAAATTCAAAGATATGATAAAATACGCTTGGTTTGCATCAAAACTGACTCCAGAAAGAACTATTTTTACCAATGTAAACAATGCTTGTTTTCCGCCCCAGCACGAAATGCGTCAATTGAAATGTGCTTACACAGCTTGTGCTTTCATGAGATACGCAGTAAGTAGCAACATATTTATTTTTCATATGCTTTTTTGATAGATATCATCCAAAAAATTGTATTAATCCATTGTAATAAATATAAAATGTATTTTTACGTATGTATGACTATGTGAATAGCATAAGCCTATGTATGCTTACATATAATTAATATTCTATTATCAAGACAAGAATTATTTTAATATGCATTAATTAAATTATATTTGATTATATTTTTATTACAATTAAAAAAACCAGAAAGAGTATTAAATCCATGACCACGATAGCAGCTAACAAACGCTTAACCAACTGCCCTATGGTGAGGGAAGAATACCTTCACGTCGTGAAGTGTCTTCCATCAGGCCATATAAATATAAAATTATGAATCATCGATTTTCAAGCACCGAACTATTGCTAGGAGAGCACATTGGTCGAAAAGTTCGGATACATATTTGATCAGTTTTTGCTCTAGTTTCACGCTCTATAAGCGGATCAAAATCAAGGGTTACACAGCCATGTCCTTCCCTTATATGAGTTCAAATGCTTTTTCTGCTTTTTTCACTATATTTAGATTTCATTCACTATCTAGATTAACATATTTGACACACAACTGTCATAATGTTTTTTCACAGGTTCTCTTACCTATAACACCTCCCTAACTTTTAATCCAGCATTTGCTTTTCTGACATCATCATCAATGAGACCTTCTTTCTATAATTCAGGTTAAAGAGTTTTTGCAATGTGTAAATTAACTTTAAAATAGCTTAGTTGCTTGGAAGAATGATAATCATATTCACCACGATGGATTAATTCTCAGACCTAAGATCACTCCTATTTCAATATTCGCCACAACAAATTTCGTCAATTAATCTCAAACTTGAGTGATTTTTTTTAAGTTATTTTTTGTCAAGAGCTGGAGAATAATACTCGAAATTTGTTGTGGTAAATACGAAAAATAAAAATGATCTCAATCGGAGAATTAATCCTCTGTGGTGAATTCGGCCATGAATGAAGAGCGATTGAGGAAGCTAGTGTATGCTGTACGTATGGATAGTAAGAATGGAAAAAAGAGACTAATGAAAGAATAGAGAAAACAAGTGGATGAGAAACATAGTTAATGTTAATTTGGGAAATATGTTTGAGTGTTTATTATAATTTGCGAAATAAATAATTTTTCACATAAAATATTTTGCTTAATTATTAAATAAAGATCCATAGCCACTTATTGATAATAATATTCTTTTTTTATATATATTTTTAAAACGTTAGCAATATTTAATTGCTAAATTTGTTTATAATTTCTGAAGATTTCGTTACATAAATTTTTTGCTGGAAAAAGTTCGCGATGCAAAAAGATTGGAAACTGTTGGTCTACAATATTATATTAAGAAAAAAAAATTAATCTCAAGCATCTAAAATTTTGAAAATTCATAAAGAATTTAGAGGTAAACGAAACGGTGCAACGCGAATTACCTCTAAACCTTGAATTTTAAACAAAGAAACATATACTGTATATACACAATACTTTCAGTGCTCTGCAATTCTCGAGAACGATAATATGTGTTTGATTATTTTCTCGAGAATTCTCGAGAAAGTAATCAAACACATATTATCATTCATATAAATTTACGAGATTAATATGAATTATGCACGAAATTTAGTCAAATGTGAAAATATGAATAGCAATAACAAAATTTGAATCGAAACTTTTCATGATTATTATAATTTCCTATGGTCATTCACTTAAGCTAATATAAAGTTACTGACTAATAGCTAAATTCTCCATTTAGAAAAGCTTCTTACAGTATATACATGCACCCCATTAAATTGAAACCAGAGCTAAAATTTTTAGCTATTTGCAGAAGAAAAATTCCCATCACGCTAGTTATCAACAAGGTTGTTTCGAACTCTGAATATATTTTGCGATATTTGAAATTTTAGAATTTTGAAAATAACTAGAATAAAACTATCTTTGATATATTACTATCCAGAATATTAAATTTTGTAATAATTTACAGGCAGAAATACAATCATTTCCAGATTTAGTTAAAATGATGCTTGAACATAAGATTTAAAAAAGTCACTACAACCAGTTAATGATTAAACGCCTTAATTGACTTATCATGATTTTGACATAATGGCACAGAACATTTCTGATTCAATGAAACATTATAGGATATGTCAACACATCCTATAATGTTATTCTATGTACTAAGTTAATGCTAATGTATTCTATGATATATACTTCTAACAATATATATATTGTGTATATAGGAAGGTCCATGCACATAAGTATAAAAATTATAAAAGATACATGAATGCACCTTGTACATAAAAGTAATAACAATGTGAATGAATGATAAATAAAAAAATACTTTGTATTAATTTTCTTCACCTTTTGTCAAATTCCATTTGTCGTTTTTTGTGAATATTATAAAATAATTGTTAAAAAAAACAAAAATTTGTTTTAAAATAAATATTTGCATTATACTTTCTATAGAAGACAACATAAAAGGTAAAGAAAATAAAAAATATATAAAAAAATAATTATTCTAAAAGCTTGTTTGGTCAAATAAACCTTCATATTGATTATTGAATAATGTCCGATAATAATATGATTCCAGTTTCTCATCGTAATGTTGATAGTTTGGATATTGATCTCTTGTAAATGGGACAAAAATTCATTCCTTGTAGATCAGGACAGATGTCTATCCAGATAATGTAAAAGATTATTAAAGTATTCACTCTCTTTTCCATTAATGATTTGCTACACTTCTGGTAGGATCCTTTTTCTCTTTTCTGAAGTCTTCCTCTCACTTCATCCCATCCTTGCTTCATCATTTATTTTTCAAAGAAGAACCTATAAGTATGCCATCTATTTTAACAAAAGTAAAAATTGTACATTTAAGAGATCAAATGGGACAAGTCCGTAATGTATATATGTAACGATATAAATAAAGAATACAATTTAAGTTATTATACGAAAAATTTAGAAACGTTTTTAATTTTGGCTATATTTGTGCTATTTTTGATTGACATTTTGTCAGAACGATTTTTGCTAGATAGAGGATGGGAATGGTCAAATGGAGTAATGGATGATTATTGTGGTATTCGTTAAACGGTTAGTATTCAAATTGATTTATTTAATACAAACATTTCCATTTCCTTAAAAGTTATTAACTAATTGCCATTTGTTTCGTTTAGATGAAAGTTTAAATACTAAATTTTAAAATTGAACAATTTAAAGTTCTTTAAACCTTTGAATGTAAACAAAGGCGTTGACCCAACTAAGCGTGCAGTTTTTAAATATTCATCTGTAAAATCTTCAGGGAATGTTCTCAAATATGTTAGATATCAAATATTTATGATTTGTTTGTGTAATATAACATCGTGTTTATTTTAATGTCTTACATTTCACATAGAAGAAACAATGCTTTTTAATAAAAAGTAAAAAAAATATTTCGAATTCAATAAAAATTAATTAAAATTTCATTGAAATGAATTACTTTTGTTATAGTTAAGGAAAAATAGTTCAAAAGTTTATATTTCAGATATTTCCTTCTCCACCTATTTATATGTTTTGGGAGTTATACTTTTTGTGTAAAACTTCCTACTGAAAAGCAACTCCCATATAAACTGGAATTGCTGTATTTTGAAATGCTCATTGTTTTTCCATCAATAGGTTTGTTTTAAATAATATTAGATTTTAGTAAAATGTATTGAATATAATAATATTGGATAAAATAAAAATTCAGTGCAATAATAATACCATTTTATCATTCTTATTCATTTAAGATTCTTCTCTATTCATTTATAAAGTTCTTCATGCATTTATTTCACCTTGTACTGATATTTGTTTTTGCTATTTTTCTTAGAATTTTTAAAAACAACATTGCCAAGATTTAATGTACTGTACTGTAATAGATGCATATATTTTACATTTTGGATATTTCTAAGTTAATGATCTTTTAAATAAAAATTAATTAAAGCAACATTAATATATTTTAATAATATATATTTTACAGTCTATTTTTAACTTTTAAATTGCTTGTTTTGTTTTGGTTAATTTTAATTGCAGAATATGATATTTTAACAGTTTAATTGACTGTACATTGAATTTAATATCCTTGAAAAATTAATCCTTTAATTTAATTAATCTTTTGTATATTACTGTATTGACCCAGTTGTCATTGTTTAAACTTCATGTACTTTTTGTCTTCACCAAATATATATATGTCAGGAATTGAAATTCCTGATGTGTTTTTTAGGACAGATATTAAATATCTTCATTAATAATAATGTTATATTTCTTATAAAAAATATTCATATTTTCTCTTAAGATTATGTCCAATTTAATTATTTGTAAAAGATTATTATTTATTCCTATAGATATAATTTCTATTTATTTTTTAAATGTGCAGTTATAGACTGTAATCCAGTTTATAAAATTGAATTTGGAAATTAATGCAATCAGAATTCAGACTAATACAATATATAAGCTTATTGTAGTTAAATTATTAAAATGAATTTATGATTGTATAAGGAGCTGATGTTAAATGAACAAAGAAATTATCAATGATTACACAAGATCAGTTGAGCATGGATATAAAATAGTATTGATGAATATGTAATTGCTGGAAGAAAAATATAAATTATAATGTGTACATATCATTATAATGCTGATCAAGATGCATGCAGCTGTATTATTGATAGAAATATCCTTTTAGATTAATCTAAAACAGTTTGGCCTACTAATTTTTTGGTATAATTATATATATTTTTTATATTTTTTGAAAATAAAGCATTAGGCCATGACTTTTAAATAAAATATCATTAAGAAGAAAATTCAATTGCAAATGAAAATGAATATTATATATGAGCATATCATTAGTCAATTCAGTTGATAAAAATAAACTATCAGTTAACTATTCAGTAATATTTGGAAACAAATATAGAGCACTTAAAACAAGTACTATACATTAATTTGATTTGCTAGTAAGTCAGTTTTGTCAAATAAACTTTACTGAAAAGCCAGAATTTTGAACATTATTTTTATTTTATTAAGTTGTTAATCTATGCTATTTTTAAGTCTTTTGACTATGTATTTTCAATGTTTTCAAGATAATTATTAGAATAGATGAATATCAATACTTTAGTGGCTAAGTTTTAGAACTGGAACTATCCAAATGCACTCATTATAAGTAACCAGGTTAGGTGAAATTAAATGCTTAAACATTGTTTTATTAATAATACATAAGTAAACTGATGTTGACTTCAAATTTTTCATCCTTACAATATATTAAACATCAAGAAAATAAAGAAGAAAACAATACAGAGTAGAACAATGTTTTCTCAAATTAGGATTATTGAATCTGTAATTTTTAAAAATTACAAATTCAATAATCCTATTCTAATATTTGTATCTGAAATAATGTAAAACTAGTTAATTTATTGAATTAGCTTATTATATCATAAATCAAGTACACTGACTTATGATAGGATTGCATTAAAAAATTTCATTCATAATTAAAATTAGTTATAACTTAGACTATGATTTTCCTTAGGCACAATGTTATAAATTGATTTTATGTTCCCCAACCACAATACTCAAAATATTCAATATTCTTTTAAAAAATAATAGCATACAAGACTGTTTATTCTTTAAAATGAAGAAATTGTGTATTTTGTGCCTATCAGAACTTAATATAGGTAAAACTAAAAAATACAATGTAAAAATAAAATTGAAATCTTAAGTTGTTTTCCTGTATCCAAGTTTCTAGCATCAGTTGCATGGTAAAGCAGACATTTATCATCTTGATGGATCTGAGTTCAATTCCAGGTCTCACATAATAGTTTTCTTTTTGAACTTCATCTATAGTCTGTCCTGGTTAAGAAAAACCCTGATGTAAACAAACAAGATGTAAAGTGGCTTAAAAGTTGTGATGTTATTGGCTGGTTCTGAATGATGTATTATGTCGCTCACATAAAGTAGTACATTTAAAAAAGCCATAATATATATGTATAATCACA
>WUQG02430628.1:0-14363 GCA_011317285.2 Androctonus mauritanicus | reverse complement strand
AAACAAATAAATGTAACTTGCTTTTTCATATTATGAAATAATTTTTATTTGTCCTTTATTTTCTTCAAAAAAATATGGTCACTGTATCTATAGTTACTGAACGATGAAATCTGTGTACTAAACATAATATAATTTTTGAATAATTTTTATAAATAAAATTTTTTCAAACAGAGTTTAAAATATTAATATGATTGTATTCGGTTAACTGATAATTGGATCACTCCGAATTTGTGTAATTTATTGTTAACTAAATGAAATTTAATAAACAATTTTATTAAAAAATGAAAATTTAGGAAATGAAATCAAGTTTGTTATATATTATAATTAAAATATATTTCAATACAAAATAATTCCTAACTTTAAATAGAATCTGCTGGTAGTCTCATGAAAATTCTGATCTTAAAATCTGATAATTGGATAATTATTTTTTTCACTTTTTACCAACATTAAAACACCCTTAATAATGAATTAGATCGAAGATACCAGTACAAATAAAATATTTAAGACATTAAAGTTCTGTATATTGAGTTTTCTCTAAAACTATTAAATTTTTCTCATAATAGGGCATCTTATTATATATAGATCTAAAACAATGATTATCAAACTTTTCTGGGGCACAAAATCTTGTAAGAAATTATATGCAAGTAAATATTATTTCATCCATTCTTTTTGCTTATATATTTTATCGTGAAATTAAAAATTATTTTATAATTATCATCATATACGAATACGAAGAAGGATCAGTTTAAGATGGCCATTTCTCTAATATAGTATTGTGAGTTTTAAAACGGTGTTTCAATTGGTACACAATTCAACTGGAATCTTTTAAAACTACATATGGAAAGAAAAAAATATTTACCAATTTTTATTTAATTGTAAAGAAAACAGTTGGTGACACTTAACCAAGAGCTGAATTTCTCATAGTAGTGATGATGATGAATCCAAAATATTGGACGGAAAAACTGAGATATTTTTCATTTGAATCATAAATCAAGATTGTTATTTTGTTAAGATTTGAAGTGACAGATTCAAATATTTCTCCAAATCAGAGTTTCAAAATTTTTAGAACATTTTATCAATTTAATTTATCAAAAGTCTTTTGAGATGGAAGTTCGAATTGCTAGAAACTAATATTGTTTAATAATAATAATTGAAATCTCAAAAAAATATCTCTAACATAACTCTATAATACTAAGCTCCTGCAGTATTCTGACATCTAAGTAATAATATTCCAAAAATAACTAGAAGAAAAGATTAAATCTTTTAAACGAATTAAAAAAAATAATAGAAATGAAAACAAAAACATGTTGAAGACAATGGAAAACAGGTCATTAGTTAGTTAAAATATAAGGTAGGTACTGCAAATATTCGACTTTTATTTAAATACTGTATATAACTTTATTTTAATAATATCAAACAAGATAATGGCATTTAAAATAAAAATATATTCTTAATTCTGAATTTATTGAAAATTCGCATATTCGAATAATAATAAAAAGTATATTTTTATAAATTCTTAAAGTATTTATCTTAAATAAAACAATTATCTTTCATAAGTATTAAAAGTAAATTTTTATACATCATCATCATAACATCAACTCCAAGTAGTAAGCTATAACATCATTAGCATAATATTTAAGTAAAAACAAAAAAATATCAGAGAATCGTATATAAAAATTTCTATTAATAAAAATAATTTTAAACAAGATAAATATAAAGCATAGAAAATATTTACAATACTGTGGATGAAGTATATATAAATGCTGTATCAGACTGAACTATTTGAAGCATTATAGTATTATCTGTATATCTTCAAATAATCTTGGAATATAAAACTTTTCTCACTCATCAGTAGATTAAGAAACACGTTTGATGCGAAACTACAAACTTTTTAAATCCGTGTCCTTTTATGCCCTATATATTGCCAGATTTGAATTATTTCATCGGTTTTGTAAACAGAGAATCTATATAGGCCCCTATAGTGTATATATAGTGAGAAAGAGAGGACTTATGTAAAAAAAAATATATTTGTATTTTCCATGCAAAAATTATAATCTACGATATTCTGCAACTCAAGGTTGCAGAATATCGCAACCTCAACCTATCGCAACTCAAGACTGCAGATAGGTTGCAACTCAACCCAATAAACGATAGTAATTTTTGAATATAGAAAATCAATACACAATAGAAAAATTGTTTGTAATAAGTCTATAGCATAGATTTTTAAATCAAGGAAGTTTATCTTTTTTTAATATACAGTACTGTATTTGTTCTCTCTCCACTTAAAGGGCAGATTAGCAACCTGTCCTTTCAATACCGGATTCAGTAAATCATTTTTTTTTTTTTTAATGAAATGTCTAATGTCGTGCCATTTCTTTTAGCAATGAATTTTTAAGTTTTTTTTCTCATACATTTCCTTAAGTCTTCATTTTTTATCCATCATATCATTTTAAATATTTACAATAAGAGACATTTCAAATTCCTTTACAATATTTTTCCCCATTCTTCATAATCCGTTGCATAGCCATAAAGAAAATCTGGTCAATTATGCCATATTAAGATTCTGAACCTTAAATCATTAACGGTGATTTCCTCAGAAAAATTTATTTGCTTCACTAGATCTATTTCTTAATACTTTTTGTTGAGTCACTACAAAACATGAAATTGTTTCCATTTTTCTCATAACTATAGGAAGAGGATTTTTTTATTTAATAATTCTTAAAAAGTGAAAAACTTCATTTATTGTCTTTTTTATTTAAATTATAATTTATAAAAATTTTATTATACAGATATTTATGGAGTATTTTATAGAGAAATTCTCATTTTATCATTTTGCTAGCAATTTTTTTAATATTAAAAACATCTAAGATAATCTGGATATTGCAGATAATTGATATTAACTCTATTAATACATATAATAAACTACAATATATCTTAATACATTTTCAAGAATTTTATAAAAACTAATTTTTTAAAATTAATCTTTCAGTTAACAATGCAAAGATATCGATCATTACTCTTCGTTTCGTCAATTCAAATCGTAATCTGAATTAGATTAATGCTTATATTCTTTTTTATTTACTTAATTATAATAATCTATCATTTTCATTACGATTTAATAATGATAATATTTAATATAAATATTTTATTTAGATGACTTTAATATCAAAAAAGAGAATGGCTGATTAATGTATAAATCGGAAGAAATTTCTTTATTGTTTTTACGATTAAAAATTTTGATTTGAATCTATTGATTTGACAGTTTTCGTGAAGAAATTCATCAATCATCTTCAAAAATTTACCTTTTTCTATACCTGATACAATTCAAAAATCGATCGATCTATTTTTTTATTTGTATGAATAAAATACACGATTAAAAAAAAAAAAACTTGTTTCAGAAATAAAGACTTTATATATCTACAAAATATTCATTTTATAAAAATTTTATAAAAGAAATATTGTTATTCTTTATAAAATTAATATAGCACATAAATGAATTAAATATTTAAAAATCCAATCTATCTAATAGAATATATTGCTAAATAATAATTCAAGAAGGAAAACTAACTTCACGATGTTATTATTTGAACATTTTTTACTCTAATTCGCTCGTTTTAATGAGCTATGATTTCTGTTTCAGCATTTTCTTTAATGAGTTTCGTTTCCGTATCATCAGATAACACGCAAAATGGATAAAATATTAATTCCATTGATACCTATATCGTTACTCTTTTCTACTAAACTGAAAAATTTTGATATAAAGATAGTGTTAGCAGTGATGAAATTTTGAAAACTGAGTTCTTGTTTGTTTCGTTTTGTTTTTTATTTAATATTTCATTAGGAATTTAAACTTGATCTTACTTGTTAGTAAAAATTTAAAAGCTGATAACTTTCCTATCTGTTTTAACGTAAATTAGCTGGTTTTATAATGGTACACAAAATTTATTATCATATATATTATGAATTTCTTTAAAAATTTTAAATGCTACAATCCAATTTACATAACCGTAATTAATCTATGTATTCTTTCATAGACTAGAATTAACAGACTTTGCAGTATGTAATTCAAAAATATCATTTTATAAATCCATGTCGATATACAGAATGAGTAAAACAATTATTTACTACTAATTGATATCCTTCATCACACAAGAGCGGCCTTAAGTGATGGCTTTTTTTTTTTCTTGGCTATGTAAATCCATTTATCTTTTCTCAAAATAAAATATTTCAAGAAGCAAACTTGGATATAATTCAAATTATAATGTTGTATAATTTATTATGCCCTAATATGTTTACTGTATATATAAACGTGTGTACATATAACGTGATCACTTATTAATTTTTAGCATAATAAATTATGTTCAAAATTAGCAAGTGATCACGATTATAACATTAAAGTCCATGAAATTTTAAAAATTTTAAATATTTTTTGAAGCGATTGTGTTTGTAGCATACAAATAATGATTTTCTTCACGTAAAAAATCATTGTTTCAATTACAGTGAAGATAAAATTTTTATTTATGATAAAAATTTATACTGTGTATATTTTTAAAGTATTTATTACGTTCAATTATTCTTTCCGAATTTATTTCTTAAATTCTTTTTATGGAGATTTTTCTTTGTTTAGTTTTCAAACCATCAAGAATGGTAAACAAACATTAGTTTTATCATAAAAAAAACTTATGATTCGTGATTTTATATAAATGAATCGTATACAGTTTTAAATTTTCTTGCAATTTATCCAGAAAGTGATTTTTAAAAGCTATAACTTCGAGAGCAAAATAAAAAAAAAAGTGAGTACATATATTTTTCGATTGAAATTATTCCTCACTCATTCTAAAAATCTATAAATTTTTTTAATATTTTATATGAAATTTAAATTTATAGGTAATTATTAAATCATTGGTTAATATAGAGAGATGATAAATGTTCATCTTATCATAAAATAAATATTATCTTTAAGTACTCTAAGCACTGCATTTCCTGATAAACGATACATATTACAATGCTATGCACAATATATGAAGTGTGTACATACATTTAATGAATTAAAAAAATATTTTATACTATTTATATGAAAAAAATACTAAAAGTGCGTTAAAATATCACACAAAACCTTTACTTAAAAAAAGTTCTTTAAAGATGCAGTTCACAATTACTTTATTATAATAAATACTAAAAAAATGGTTCTTGAAAACAATACTGAATGGTTTATCATCAAAGAAATGTCAAATATATTAATTAAAAAAAAAAAGTTTTTTTTTTAATTCTACAATGATCTTAAGTAGATCTATACGGATATTTTAACAGTTTTTAAATTTAAATTATTAATTAAATCTTTAAAATAGATATTATCATATTCTTAACAGTTTAAACAAGATAATCTTGCAAGTATGTATACAGTGTTGTTGTTATTTTCATAGCAGTATTAAACAAATGTTAAAAATTTGTTTTAGGTAGCTAATCCTGCATGATTGAATAATCATTCTATAATGTCCGTAAACATTGTTGCAAATATTATCTCTACAAGGATTGAATTTGTTAATCTGCTTAGTTACAAATTTAGATTACGAGATTACTAATGACCAACAGCAATCAATAACTGCCAACAAAATTTGATAAAATCTGATTCTGTCTGTTCTCCATCAAAATATTATTAATTTATCACATCGACAAACAAACAAAGACACTAACTCTTTTAAATGGAAGTTATTAAGCTTAATTTATGTAAACTGTCACGATGCCTTATACAAAATTCAATTTGTCAAATTTTTAATTAAGGCACTCATTATTAAATTAGTGGAAAAATCTTTAATTCGGTATACAATTAGAATTCCAAGTAATTTTATTTAGATTTCTTTTTTTATTATTAAAATTATTAATAATAATTTAAAGCCGTAAATTTAAAAAAAAAAAACAGATTACAGTTTAGAATCTTCCATTAATTCTGAAGCCACACAAAGTATCTAATTCTTACAAACTATACAACTAGACTAGGAACAGTCGCGTGCATCGCAACATACACGGTAAGTACAAAGGCTGTAATTAGAAGGGCAAAGTCTTAGACCTTCCCAAAGTCTGAGAAGGTATTGGTAACTGTATTTCATTACACTTATGCAACTTTAATCAAAGGGTTAACAAGACAGTGCCCAGGGTGGTTGGTGGTCCGGGGTAAAACATCTCATTACAAAGCCATTCGGCTGATGTAGCAAAAAAAAAAAAAAGTTTTTTTTTCCCCCTTCCCTTTCTTACGATTTTAATTATATCAGAGTTCTCATGAGCCCAGCAGGCAGGACCGTGCACGAGTCCCAGCCACGAGCGCCATTGTTCCTTCTTCTTGGCTTCGTGACCCCGCTGTGATGGTGGTTTATGGTTCTCTCTCAAGTCGGACTGGATTCCTATCTAACCCTTCTTACACGGGACGGGTGACGTCATGACACGATTGAAACAGCGAACTCGCTTAGAAGTCACGTGTAGAATTTCGATGTGGACTGCAAGCCGCAATAGGCTAGACGACTTTTTCTTCGTGTGACGTTTATTTATTTTTTTACTAATGACATTTTTATTTGAGCCGGTTTATCAATAAATCTTCTGGCTTTTATATATACAAATTCTTGGACGTTACATCAATTATTTAAGAACTTTTTATCGTAAAAGGAATGATGGAAAATCACGATTTTGATATTCTGCTGCGAGAAGAAGAAGAAGAAGAAAAAAACTTACCTCTTTTTCTGAATATAACGATTTAGCTACAATGTCTAACAACATTCTCGTTTCTGCCTGGAATTCTCTTTTATCCGAATCACCTGAAATAAAGATAAAGATTTATTTTTTTTGTTTTTAGACAAAACGAAATTTTCTGAAAGCTGGTTTATTCGAACACGATATCAAATTATTAGTAAAAAAAAAAAAAATTCAATCGGCTATCAAGATTCTGATTTAAAGAGGGGACCGAAATGAGTGCATTATATGGAAAATACATCAGGTGTGAAAATCTAACGACGACGAAAAAGGAGACCGACGACCGTCTGGGTGTCGGGCGATACCACAAGTCCGCCAGAGCGTACTAATAGCCTCCTTCATCCATTAGTTGGATACGCTCATAAACACTCAGGCACCGGTACAGTCTCTAGCCAAGTTGCGACCATTACTCTTTTTTTATTAGCTGCCTTATGGTAACTGAGGCCCGGTGCCACTTCACCGCCAATGACAGTGTCTTTATGACGTCCATAAATTGTGTCCCGGCTGGGTTGTGTATCCGCTTTCTTTCCCCCCCCCGTTCTAGATACAACTCTGACAAATGGTATAGTTATGGAGCACGTGTCTGAGAGTGTCGCACGTTCCAGACTTGTATGGCAAGTGGAAATTGTCAGCTCCCGAATTGTATGCTTCGCTCTTCAGTCACAACGTATTATTCGCTTGAATATAAATATACCTTTTACGGTTTCTCGGAAAACATCCGATAACTCGTAAACAAACCTTAATTTACAAATGATTTTTTATCGTTCTGGTTAATTCTTTCGGAATACTGTATAAATATAACTTTAAAAACTAGATTTTTTATTTATTTATTTATCAATGTATAACAGACAGAAACGATTGCGAATTTTATTTTAAAAAATTATAATTATATAAATTTTTATGAGTTTTAACTGAATGCAAACTATTTTAAGATAAATTTTGAACACAGAATTTAATAGAAGAGGTCAATCGCACTTTTTCTTTTTAACCCGTGGTGAGACCGGCTCGCAAGTTTAAGCTCAACTTTTCGGTGCTACATTGTGTGTAACCAAGTAAAACCACACGAATCCATATTTTCGTTAACGGTTGAATTACTGCAATAAGAAAATCATCCATAATTATACCATTACAGAATGCAAAGAAAAGTTTTTAAGAAAGAGGAATGGAAAATATTTGAAAATGAGACCAATAGATGGCAGCATTCAACTCTTACCGCTTATTTTATTAATTGAAATATTTATCATCATCAATTTTTCCATAATTTAATCCCAGTAATTCTCTTTGTAAAAATATTTTTCGCATTTCACAATTTTATAGAACTATTGAGCTATAACCGAAAGCAAAGTTATAAATGGTAAAAATAAAAAAAAATAAACGCGAAAAATTGATCAAATTCGCGATCGGGTTGTCTCCAGACGCTTTTTTAATGTTTCCAAAAATTCGACGATAATAAGTAAAACTGCTAAAATGCGTTCGTTACACTTGGAGTTTATGGCGACAATAGATGATTGCAACAAAAGAATTATAGACAGACAGATAGATGAGATTCACGCGGGGATTCATCCAGCCAGACAACCCTCCCGACTGGCCATGGTTGGACAGGTTAGGTAATCCGGATAGCTCACAAGTCCTTGTTTCCTTCCGATCGCCGTACAGCCAGGCCGGTAAGTACGTTCCCTTCTCTCTTATATGCATTACTATATTTTTATAAGTGCGCCTCCTCTCTCCACTGAGAGTTTTCACAAGTACGATGAATCAGAAATAATCAATTTAATCCGGCGTTTGAACGTCGTTATTTTATAGTAGTCGATCCAATTTCGAATTAATTATAACATTTAAAAAAATCCGATATCAGAATAAGATTAGATGATGAAATTATTTAAGGATAAAAATAAGCTTTAAACTTTATATAAGAAATACTATTTTTCTTCTTTGTTTAATAACAATAATAACTGCTTTTCTCGATCGTAATTTTAAAATTTGCGAATTAAATTTATTTAATGGAGTTTTAAACATAATTCTAGTATAATTAAATCTTCTCTTAAATACATTTATGTACACTAAGACAAGCCTGTTAGAATTTTCGCTATTAAGACCCGATATAAACGTTAAATTTTTAAATGTGATTTATCAAAACCAATTTTTTTTTTTTTTTAATTATAAAACTTATACAAAATTAATAAAATATATTTAGAATGCGTAAATAAAATTTTAACTATAAACACAATTTTATAAACATTAGAATACATAGTATTAAGTTATGGATACGAAAGATGATATTATGGATGGAGATTTTTTAAAAAGGTGATTATTTTGTTTCTAAACACATTATTTATATAGTTTACATTAATATTTAGTTTAGGAAATTATATATTTTTAATAATATATAGTAATTAAGATATAATTTCTTAACAACTCATTACCATATCTTACATTTTTAATTATAAAGTTTCCATATATGTTTTAAGTACCGTATAAATTTTACTTAATTTATGCAAACATCATTAAGGAAATGGAATTAAGTTTTAACTGTTTGTTTGTTTCTGGTCTGAACCGCTCATATAAGAAATCTAAATTTATTTAATTGGCAAAAATAATCTTTTTATTTAAAAAAACTGTTACTGAATCAATATAAAAAAATGTAACAATGCTGTTATTTATACAGAATTTTATTTTCGACAACATTTATTAAGTTATATAAGTTATCAGATTTAAAGATAAAACGTGATTCAAACTGAAAGAAACAAAACTTAACTTGCGTGCAGTGTCTAATAAATTTTATGTAATTTGTATATTAACATTAGAATGGCAATTTTATGTCATCTCTTAAGTTCAAGTTTTTTTTTTTGTATATGTGTGTGATATAGTTTAAAATTTTTTCTGTTTACTTCGTTTAAAGAATAGTTGGTCTTAATAATAAAAAATTAATGTTTGGTTTATATAATTATCTTTTAAATTATTTATATTTTAAATTATAATGTGCAACTATCTTCCTCATTACTCAAATTCGAGTTCCTATTCAGAAACATAAAAAAATGTTATATAAACAATTATTAAAATTTAACAATTCATAATATATATATTTTATCATTAAAAATTACTTATTCTTCCATTAAAAAAATAATAATAATAAAGTTGATACGGCACATACAATCCTTTTTATTCAACTTTTCCTTATACCACTTGGGTAAAGTGAAGACGCCTTTGCGATGTTTTTTAGCTTTTCACAGCTCTAATTAATTAAAGGTGTTAAGTCATCAATCCCTGCGGCTATTCACTGGGGCATAAATGCTTTGAAATAAAGAGAAGAAGAGTCGAAATGAGGCTAAATGAAGTTGAGGGGCCAACACGGGTCACCGAACAAACAAACAGGTGGATGGCTAGAGGGGATATTGCTTAAACACCGTCACCTTCTACAACGTCACTCAATTATAATGCGGGAATTTAATAGATGACAAAGTTTAAAAAAAAAAAAAATCTTTCCGTCATGAAAGATTTTGCTCGAAGTTAATTTGAAAAAAGTGAGCTATATTGACCGTTACAGATCTTTTATTAAATATTAGGCTTTAATAAACCGTGTTACCATCTCAAAACTCTGTACAACTTACCGGTTAGGTATTAAATTTTAGTTCAATATTTATACATGTGTGACTGACTGCAAAAAATAAGCGTCTTTAATGCTTACTTCTAATATAAAAAATTGCTTTTCTTTGCTAATTTTTATAGTATATGCAATTGCACTAATAAATTTTCAAAAATCGATGTTGTAATTTTTGAAAAATTAATTTTGTTAAGTATAAAATAATATATTTTACGTTTTGAGATTAATTATAAGCAGGCACGCAATTATTAAGAATGTTCTAAGAATTTTATTTTTATTATGAATTCTATGTTGTTTTCATTATAGAAAATATAAAGATTAAAATTAATAAAACTATTAGTTAGAAATATAATAATTGATAATATTTTTTAAACTTCAATATACAAAATTTTACTTTCGTAACCAAACCATTCTATTTATATTAGAGCACTTAGTTGTAATTTTTTCAAACTATTTTATTTAAATTATAATAATTAATTTATATACATAACGAAACGATTTTATTGAACTGTATAGACTTATTCTATTATAATTAAATTTTTCTATTGATGTCAATTCTGACTTTGAAGTGCAGTTTATACAAACTGCAACTCTTATTTCTACGTTTAAAACTCTTATATGTGAAGTATTGTTATTGTTTTTCATTTAGAGAAAGACATTTCACGATTTTATACCGTCAATATTTATTGCTGATACCATTTTCGTGAACATTGTTAAATATCGGTGTTCTGAAAAGTGAAATTATTAAAATGGGTGAAATTTAGATTCTTAAAACATTTGCACGATTTTGGCAATTGTTTGTACAGTATTCATTAGAATGGTGTAATTTTCTAAACTTGAAATTTCAAAAGAAACCATTGAAATGTTCCCACAGGACCTTGAAATTTAAGATTTTAACATTGAAATATCTGTGTGTAAATACAATGCTTCTATTCATAAATAGAGATTATAATAATAAGAACTGTTTTCAAGCAACAATTTTCAAACCAAATACCAGGATGTACAGAATGCATGTGAGAATCTTCAGGTCAACACGAAACTAGACAGAAAGAGAGAAGGATGAGATCGACGGCGGGCAGGACCAGGTCAAGCCTGTAGGTGACACAACAACAACAAACACCGGTTGTTGTCGTGTGTGAGAACTTCTGCTAGGCAGTCTCTCACACACCCTATATCATAGGCCCGCTACTTAATAGAAGACTTTTTTTCCTCTCTCTCTCTATCTCCCTCGGGGGCCAAGTTCCCGCGGTCAGATGTTAACTAATAAACTGACGGCAATCAGTTCGGCAACGCCGAGGTCATATTCTGTAACTGTTTTTCCGCTTGAGTCTATCAAATACAATTTGCAGTAAATTCTTAGTCAGGACATGGTCCGTTATACGAATGCAAATTTTATCCCAAGATAAGTGAACAGGGAGGGAGTGAGTAGTGAACCGTGTCGTTTACTATCCTCTCTCTCTTCCTCCTTGTATTTATTGGGTATTTGGGTTAATACATATACAACAAGGCAATTCGACGATGCAGTTCCCATTGCACTTATAATAATTTGGCTTTAATCTTATATAGTTTCCAACTTCGGTAATAATTGCATCGAGGAAACGGGTCAAGTAAAAATTTAAAGAGGTACGGTACTGTTTATAATTATTTAACTGTTCGTATGAACTTGTAATTTTAAGTTACTACTGAATATTATTTCTTAAAAAACAAGAAAAATTTTCTTAAACTAAATATTAAAGAAATTTTTATTATTGTTAAGCAAAGAAAAAAAAACTTTAAAAGACATTTAATAAGTTTGATGAGCATAGATTTCATTGTTGTATATTTAGGTTTCAGAATAATAATAATAATAATTTGCAAGATCAAACGGATCTTTTTTAAAACAATTCATTTTTACCAACTTTATTACTTACATGGGAAAGAATCGAAACTTTAAGAGAGACGTTTACGGATTACACAAAATAATAAAACGTATTTCGAAGGTACTTCGGTAAATGTTATAAACAACGGTGAATAAACAGATTTAAATCTTTTCATTTAAATCGAATTTTTTGGCATACCCGGAAGCTATGTTGTGTCGTGGGAGGTGACAACATTCAACGCCAAACTCATCCATACCTCCACCTCACGTACCTGCCAGAAAAACAACATAATCCAGGGGACTCCGAACTTACAAATTAGGCCTATTGAGTGGCTGACCTATTCATAATCTTCCTCGCCGCTTCAAGCTTCTCACCCATTAAGGACTATAAACCTTCTCCCAACCGGTCATCATGTGCGTGTAATGGACAATTGACCGCAGCTCCAAAAACCTGTTCCTAACATCCCGGATCCCTCTTCCCTTTGCCGGTTTGAAAATTAACTTAACCCTTTCGTCCTATCCCACCACAACTAAGAGCCTGTAGAACGTAATCTGCTCCTAAAGTGGATTAGAAATGTAACTCCAGATAAGTCTAAGAGCATTTTCTTACCTTGTGCTCTCTCCGTATCCTTGATTATAGAATGATAGTCGGTCGAAGCTGCCGGTTCTTGTACACTTCGCCACGTCTTGCAAGTAGTAAAATGTTTTTGCGAAATGTACCAACATCTTTGCAGGTATCTAGCTGGAAAAATAAATATGGCGGAAATTTTAAACAACAATATAATTTTTAAATATATCGTATTATTAATATCTATAACAGTTCTTTTAATTAATCTACTTGTGTATAAAAATCGGATAATTCTGTTTATTATAGCCAATATCAACCTTTGTTTGGGAATAATTAAGATAAACAAATTCGAAACGTTTATGACACCGAAATGACTTGTTGAATATTGTCTGTGCCATCATCCATTTAGCTAGAAAATTGACACTAATAACTTGGCAATCCCCAACCAAGCTTCATAAACTCTTTACTATGAAATCCTAATGATGAATGACTACGAATAAATGCAGTTAACTTATCTAGAAAACTACTAAATGCTCTGATTCCTTTATGTTACGATAAAATCCTCAATATTAATGACGGATGCAAATTCTATATAAAGATCAATTTATGCTGATTAACGATAGGAAACAGACGCTCTTATTTGTATCGATACAATTTTACTTTAATTTGAATCCGTGTAAATGTAACAAAAGAAAAGGGCACAGATGGTGTCTTCCGAACACAATACTACCAGTCTTTCTAACAATAAAATCTGCGTATCAATGGCAGCACGGAACAGAGGAGAAGAGTTGCGTCATACTTCGTCGTACGTCATTAAGCATCCTTTGACAAACATGAATTATTGATTCTTCTTTTCTTCCTATTAGTCTCGGTTTATTTCGTCCATTATTAAATACATTTAATTTTGATAAATATCTATATGTTAACGGCCCGAAGAGAAAATAGAAACATACTCTACAATACAGCATTTAGAAATAATATCCTTAATTTATGCGATTAATTATATTAATAATATCAAATACAGTATATAAACAATTATCATTTTTTACTGATACTAATTTATAGATAATATAATTTGCCATAAAGTTTCTATTGTGAAAAATATACAGTTTTCACGAGAAAATTTTTCATAGCCAATAAATTCAGGTTGGCTTAGTGCAAAGGTATACAAGGGTAATAAATTTATATTATGTCGATCTTTTGTAGCCTGTATAGCCTTAAAATACTATACATAGCATATTAATATAACCATTAATTGATAATTAAAGAGAAAACAATCCAAAAAATATAATTCGCACATACTTCTCGATTAAGTTAATAATAATAATAATAAGCAAAACAAAGTTACTTATATTACAGACATCTCAATACCCAACACACACAACATCCAGGATGCATTCATCCAAAAATTTAACAAATACACAGAACTGTCACAAGAAATTAAGCGTCTTTGGAGAATGCAAAAAGTAGTCACAGTACCCATCATTCTATCCACAACAGGAATAATTCCTCACACACTACACAAAAGCCTCAAAACACTAGATTTACACTTCCAATTAAGCACTCACGAGCAGACCTATCACATACAAAATTGC
>WUQG02430617.1:0-14365 GCA_011317285.2 Androctonus mauritanicus | reverse complement strand
TATCCAAAAGAACCAACAGGAAAACTAAACTCATGGATAAGCATTCAAAGAGTTTTGTAAATCTGGAAATCAACCCTATTATTCATGAGATACAAAAACAAAATCGAAAAATATACAAAATCACATATAGTCTTCAACAGGAGGAACACGATTTTTAATATATTACGAAATGACAAAAATAAGAAGGACTCCTCCTCTAGGTCTGGCGTATATGAAATAACAGCAAGAGACAACGCCTTAAACCAACAAGTTAAATACATAGGCTATACTTCAAGATTCCTGAATAAACAATTAAGTGAGCACAAAAAAGATATTGAAAAACAAGCAGATTCTACAGCACTAGTGCAAAGTGCCCTACTAACTGACTTAACTGTTAAATGGAGTGATGCCAAGCTCTTATTCGAACAAGAAGACCCTAAAAAGGGTAGAGTTGTTGAAGCCATTACGATTTATATGAACAGAACCTCGGAAGTTAAGCCAATCAATAGAATCGACCCAACGGCCATAAGTACCGCCTGGAAATCATGCTCCATATTAAAAAACTGTAAACATTAACAAAAACTGTAAATTTATTAATTCCCTATCTATGTTTACATTAATGATAATTATATATATTTTTTTTACATTGTTGATTATTCAAAGAATTATTCATGTAGTGATTAATTTACCATAGTTACTAGTTTGATTCTTGTTCTATTTGAATTTGTTCGTTATATGGAAGCTGATGATGATTTTAATAAAAATCAAAAGTGCTTCTTCTCGTTAATTCCATAAGTTTTATTGTGATTCTTCCTGCCATAGTGCTTCAGATATTTCATGTATTTAACTTTTGTCATATATTTAAAATAATTTAAAAATCTAAAAAAGATTTTTAAAAAATTTTGAATGTAAGAATTAATGTAAGTCAAAAAATGTCTATATATTATTCTAATGTAATAAATTATTTTTTTAAAACTCTCTTAAATAAATTTTTTTTTAATTGATGAATATAAATTTACCTGCAAACTGGAAAGCCATTTTCATTAAATGAACATTTAGCATTATTTTGACAGTATGCAGATGGACATTCTGCAAAAAAGTAAATAGTAAAAGAAAACAGATGTTTTAGTAGACTCTATTTACATATTAAAAATTTAATTTATATATTTATATTTATTTAGGTATTTAAGCCTTGAGAATTTTAATTGTATATACCAGGGGTGGCCAACAAGTCGATTGCAAAGCCAATTTTGGTCGATCGCTGGTGATGTCTTAACTTAGAAACAGATTACACTGCATGATAAATAGAGCACTAATTTAGGACCCTAGTTAGGGTGGCAGTAAGGGCATTCTGTTTACATTGCACTAGGCTGGGATACACTTCCCTCTACCCACTTAGACTACTCTTATGACAACAAGTCGATCGCGATACATTTTTAAGATAAAAAGTAGATCTTATGTACACAAAAGTTGGCCACCGCTGGTATATAACTCAAAAGCTCAAATTGGTCCAAAGTGCATCTTATAAGCCAACAAATATACCATATTTGTTGGCTTATAAGATGCACTTTTTTCTTTATAAATATATTAAAAAATTATTCTGTATCTTATAAGTCAAAAGTGACTATATAACATATGTAAAAAACCCCACACATACGATATAGTGAAGCATATGTGGGGTTTGGAAGTTGGCAAACAACAAAATATATTTAATGAATAATTTAGATCATTATATGAATATTACAATGAATAGTCAATTCACTTTTCAATAATTACTGAAAAGTACTGTTTTTGGAATAATAACTGAATTCTAGCTATATATTTAATCAGTGATTATGATCGTGATGAAGATAATAATGATCATGTCAATAATGAATTTGAAGTAGAATAATAATAGAATAATAATCATATACTTTTCTTTATTAGCTTTTGAGTTTTATTTGCCATAGAAGATGTATTCTAATTTTAGAATAATAAATTTAAAGAAAAAATCTTTAAATTTATTATTCTAAAATAGAATGCATCTTCTATGTTGAAGCATCTGTGGGATTGCAGTCAGTAATTTAAGAAGGAAAGAGTTTAACTGCTGAGCAGAGACAGCTAAGTCAGAATTTTGAGGTTTTTGATGTACTAAGCTTTGCGTGCATCTTTGGCCAGAGAAGCTTATAATAAGAATATTAATATAGATTGGAAGGAGGTTAAGCGGATTAAACCCGTACCGAACCACACGCAACCAGTTATAACTGAGTCTGTAGAAATATTGAAGAGGTCGAGAGAAGAAAAATTGGTAAATGATAGAGTAGCCTGGGAACCTCCCGCAGCTTGGAAATACGTAGTAGCTAATTCAAGAACGAATATATCGTAAAAATAGATTTTTGCTAATAGGGTAAAATTTATAAGGAAAAATTGAAGAGAAATAGGAGACCGGATATTTTATAATATGGTTGCAGTTTTAACGCGATCCGGTTTTTTGAGCGTTTTAATACAAAGTTTGGACAAAGTAGTCAATTTGTTTTGTATTGTGCGAGATTGGTGGGAATTTTTAACTTTAAAATTTGGAACCGATTAGAATGCGATGGAATATATTTAATTCTATTGCTAAAAACGTTAAGGTTGTTATGGTAACGCTACAAATAAAAGTATTCTGTTTCTATTGTAATCCTGAAGAGGATGTAACGTACATCGAAAACGTTAGAGTGTAATTTAAGCTAATAAATTTTTGGTTTCAATATTGAACTGCAAGGAGTGCTGTGATATTCACTTAAAGATTCACTTAAATATAAAATACTATTTTAAATTATGATTGGCATTTATTAAAAATAATTTTTATTTGTTTAAAAAAATTAATGCAATCAAATTTCCCCAACAATAAAAACATATTTCATAAATTACATGCAGTACAGAATTTTTGTTGTTTATTAAAATGTTAAAATACATAGATAAAGTATTATTTTTATTAAAGTTTATATGGCATGAAATATAATTTTTTAGTGTTTTATTAAATATTGCTTGTTGTTAAAAAATAATAATATATACATTGATGGATGCACTGTTGAGGCTAATGTATAATATAGGCATGGCAATTTCTAATATTTTCAATAAAATTTGCACCACCATAATGGTTAATAAATTGATATTTGCTAATAAATAAAAAAAATATCAATGATTATTATGAATTAATCTGCTTCAAAAGATTTGAATTTCTGATAGTATTTGGATGAGGGATGTATTTCCCATTTCATTAACTGGTGACATTTCTTTTGCATGTTTTATTTTGATTTTCCTTTCTTATATCTTGTATGCTTTGAATAACAATGGCTGTTAGAAATAATAGTTGAGATTTTTTGTATTTCCAACTGATATAGCAATGATTTGTAAAATCGTCACTATATCAGTCAAATTAGTCAACAAAAAGTTTGTTTTAATATCAATTGTAAACCCATCCAATTTCAAAATTAGAGAGAGAGAGAGAGAAATCTTGAAATATAGTAACAACTTGTATTTTTTTATATATTAATTAAAGAAAAAGTATTTTTTATTACAATAAAATATAACCATTTAGCATATATTGTACTGCATAGATCATGTTGCATTGTCAGTTTCAGAGCAAGAGACATTTTTTTATGTCACATCAATATGTCAGGTAGGGCTACAGTAAGTTATAGCAGAGATTGTACATTATAGTAAAAATATATTAAATGAGTGTGTGTTACATAGGGTATATCTATATTTAAATTACATATTTTAAAGATATGGTATAAATTTATTTCTAAAAAAAAATGGTTAATTTCTAACTATTTGAACATATTAATTAAACCATACTAAATCTATAAAACCAATCATAAAATTAATATGTGAAAAATTGCATTTAAATCTTTACTGAATATAAAAATAGCTAGTATATATTCCAAAAGAGATATAATAATATTTTAGTGATTTTTCTGTTAATATAGATATTTTTCAAATTCAATTCTTACCTGTGTGGTTATTTCCCATGGTCTTAATCTTCCAGAAGGTAATTCAATAGGTTCAATAAGAGGCTCCCAAACAGCAAGCTTTTCATTATAATATCCCATTTCAAGAGTCAAATTGCAACCAATTTGCAGCTTTTAATCAAAAAATAAATTAATTAATATTTTTTTTACTCTACAGAAAAAAATCGTTTTTTTACTTAAAAGTCTATATAAAACAATTTTAATTATCTTTTTAAAAAATTTCTGAATTTTACTTATTGAAGTAAAAAAAATAATTTTCAAGCTATTCTGGAAAAATTTTGAATTTAATTTCTAGGATTGTATACATTTTCTATTATAAATTTCATTCTGAAGAATTTATAAAATATATATTGATATTTGTTATGACAAGTGTTATTGCATATGGAACATTTTATTTGAATCAAAAAATATGAAGGATCATAAGAATATTTATAAAATTAGGCAAAATGGTAAGAAATACCATAAATATTATTATGGTATTAACATTTATAAGCTGATCCTCTAATCTAGTATCTAAATATCATTTAAAAGAAATTTAGACCTGTATGTAAATTATTCTCAAACTTCAGTAATTTATCAATATGAAATTTATCAAAATAAATTGAAAATTTTTTTATAATTTTATAAATCATCAAAATCTAGATTTAACTACAATTTTCAAACAACAGATTAATCTGATTATGATAAAACTTAATTTTTTCAATTTGATATTAGAAAATAAATTTTTAATAAATTTACTATTTATGGTTTGTCAGTACAATTTACTAAATTGAAAAAATTTGACAAATCATATTTATTATAAAAAATATTTACAACTGCAAGCAGCAAAAATTACTTATTTATAATATATATTCTAAAATATTATATGTTATAGCTTTCTGATACAATTTTTATTTGCTTGTTTCGGTAGAAATGACAAAGTTTAAAATCAAATTTATCTTTTAAAATATCAACAAAAATTAAGAATAAGCTTTTGTTAACTGTGGATTTGCCAACATAATTTAGAGATAATGCAGTTTTATAATTGTGCTTTACTTCTGTTAAAATTTTTAATAATAATAATTTGTTCTCTCCATGGATATAACCACCATTCTGATAAATTTTACAGATTAACTGATTTAATAATGTGTATCATGGCAATGATGCATTTTATTATTATTAAATTATACTGAATGGTGCATATTTTTGCACTTCTCTTAGAAATGATTGACTTTTATTTTTCAATACATATCTTGGATTTGTTTTCAATAACACTTTAAAGATTATTATATTACATTAACATTTATTTTATTCATTAGTATATCTTCTAAATATTCAGCAATGTGATAGATTATTTGACTAATTGCATTATTTGAATTATATATCCTTAACTAGTTAGAAATATACAATATACGAATAATCCTTGACTTACAACCAATTCATACTTATAATGTCAATATAAATCAGCAAATTCTGTGATTGGTCAATGCAATTCCATAGGATCCCTGACCCAATGATTTGATATATGAAAAGAATCCTCTTTGGGGTTTCTGCAGTTGTGTGATCTTTATGTTTATTAAGATAATGTATAGTATACTAGCAAACATTAATAGTGAGAAATCCATAAATTTTGGAATTTTTAATTTCTGATTTATGACAGAGGGATTTGAAATTCTTGGAATCAAACTGTCATAAGTCAAGGATTATTTATATACAATACATGTATGTATGCCTTTATTAAAACAATGTAGTATTTTTTATAATTAAATAATGGAATAACAGTAAATTGACATTATTTAAAATAAGAGTAAAACACTAAAATTTATATATAGGGTGAACGTAAAGTTTTTTTGATTTGAAACCCTTATTACATAAAAATTAAAAGAAAAAATTTAATAAAACATTTACAATATTTATAGGTAAAATTACTATTTGTGATAAATATATTATTTTTAATATGTTTTATTGAAAATTTTACATAAATAATTTTACTGATTAAAAAAACATAACAGTTTCTTTTGACAAATTTTATTTATTTTAAAAAATTTGAAATCAACAAATAAAATGAAAACATTTTGTCACATCAGTTTGCAGGCCAAAATGTGAAGATTTAATCCTGATCTTTCCTAATTTTTTTTCTTCTTTATTATTATTATTATTATTATTATTATTATTTTAGGTCTCACTTTATATTGTCTTGAATTATTTTGCAGTCATGGTCCAACCTACAATGTAACTTCAGGGATGACTATATACTAATGAAAATTACTTCATTGTCAATCATTTTCGACTTATAATTTTTCAATCTATAATGGGGTTATCAAAACATAACTCCATTGTAAATAGCAGAATATCTGTATTTGAAATGTACCACATATATGAAAAAATTTAGAAACAACCAGTAAGTATATAAAAATATGTCATTGCAATCCTTTAACATTTGGCAATCTTTTTAAAAATATAGATTTTAAAGTTTTGATGTTATTTGAAATAATTAGAATATCTTTTATGTTAATGAATCATTCAAAGAAAAAAAGATTTTAGCAAATTATACTAAACTCATTTTAATTAAAATAATAATTATTAATTTCAAGTAAAAACTCACTAATGAACTCCAATCTTTAATTTCAGAATGAAAAGATGATTCTAATAAAATCATTGGAACAGTTCTTAAACCTCGGCCAGCTTCAATAGTGATGACAATTTTTTTCATTTCTAATACAAGCTATAATCAAAAAAAATTTAACTAGCAATATTTACAGAGATACATTTATGAAAAAATTTTATACCTCTTCTGAAGCTAATATTTCAGGTGAAAATTCTTCACACAAATAATCTTCTGTAATTTCCACAGCTTCATCTTTTCCCTTCACAGTTTCTAAAAACCAATACGAATTATCTTTAAGACTGCAAGGATCCCATATATTACTAAAATCCTTTTCTTCAACTTCAGTTTCAGTTTCAACAGTTTCCTAAAATATATTGAAGTTTCAAAAGAAATATAATGGATTAGAATAAATATACTTAAAAATTTTAAAATTTAAGATTAATCTTGATGACTTTTCTGATAATACTTAAAATTCAAAAATTAATCAAGAACTTTATATTCATATAAAGCAGTAAATTTTGTAAAATTTAATTGAAAAAAATTGAAAGTTATATCAAAATCAGCAATCATTAAAATAAGCCAAAGATTAATAGGTGCATTTATAATAAATTTATTCCTATATGTATATCAGAAAGAAGCAAACAAAATTTACAGAAATATAGAAAAATAAGTAAATGTAATAAAATATTTGTTTCCATAACTATTTTTTTATTCCTTATTTTTTCCTCAATATAAAATCATCTTTAATGTGTCTTTCCATAAAATTACAATTACAAATTACAAAGGAATGTTTAAAATATTTTAAACATTCCTTTTTCAAGATATTAATGAAAAAAATTGAGATTTTATAGAAAATATTATAATCTGCAGATAATCTGCAACTTATGCGAATTTAATTATAAGTAAAAAGTATGGCATTCAAAATTAAAAAAAAAAAACTATAAAAATTCAATATACAAAACAGCACAGTAATTTTATAGCACAGTTTTAAACAATGGTTATTTATAATACTTTGATGAGTATATATTAATAATAATGTTTGTGAAAATCAGCAAATAAAATGTTTAAAAACTGTTGTAATTAAAAAAAATTAATATAATTTAGCATCTTAGAAAATTGTAAAAAAAAATTATATAAACTGTATCATTTGATAATTATGTTTAATAGTAGAGGCTTATTAGAGTGATTATTCAATGCCTTCTGTGTAGCCTTTGCTGTTAAAACCTGTCAGCCAGGTTTTGTGTATTAAGTTTTTGTTGGTAATAGTAATAAATAGTGGAATGTCTAAATGTGAATATATTTTGCTTGGTTTTATTTTTGATTATTTGTAATTTTGAAATTTGAATTTACGAATTGGATCAGATGAGTTGCTTGATACCAGAGAAAGTGGTATTCATCCTTGAATATGAAGCAAAAGGATGAATCCTTGAAGATGGTGGATACATCAAATATAGGTAGCAGATAAGGTGGATGTGTCATTTTGTTTTTTGGATTATGTAGATACCAGGATTGTGGTTTTGGATCCTAGACATATTTATCAGAGACTGATTGTTGTAATGAGATTAGGTGTTTATCAAATGCCTCTACTATATTATATCCAATATCATAGAATGATGATTACTTTGAAGAGAGTATAAGTGCTGATATTGTATTGTTGGGAGTAAATTGAAATTCAATTTGATGGCATCAGAAGAGTTAATCCAAGGTGATTTATTTTTGTTATGAAGAATTTTGGACTAGAACTGCCATATTTTGGATGGCAATAATTTATTTGTATAACGTTGATAGATGTAAGTAGACAAGAAAATAAGAATTTTTTCTCTGGTTCACTTTTTCTATGAAGGAGTGTGTGTAAAGATTGACAGATAAAATGTTTAAAAATTATTATAATAAAAAAAATTAATTAATTAATAATAAATATAATTTATCTTCTTAGAAAACTGAAAAAAACTTCATGTTTCTGGATCCCTCATGAATAATGGGAAGTGTGAAAATAGGATTTCAATGTGGATTCTACAAGATGTTAAGCAACTGTTTTATTGTGCAGCCATGTGGCTGACATTTATCAAATCAATAATGCTAAGTTACTAGGCTTGACTTTATACCATCAACATGGAAGCTAGTGGAAGAGATATATATATATATCATTAAACCTTTTATTCTTTATAGAATATTTATGGGAATACTCTTTCCTTTAGTATCAGTACAGTGTATTGTTAACTGACTGCTCCCAGTATGAATATAAGAATAGGCTACTTAAATATGGTAAGTGTCATTTATGTATTTTCTATTTGTTGAAAATATTTGTGCCAGTTCTCTAGCTTCCAAATTTTAATGGTTTCTTATGGAAATTCTTATTTCAATTTGCATAGTTTCAGTATGCATTGTTTTTCAAAAATACATAAAATGCAAATATGCTATATATATAAAAATGCAATATAAAAACAGCCAATATAATTTTTGTAATATGATGAAACGCAATTAAAAATTGAAAATCTGAAAAGAATTTTGTAATTGTATCACCTTTTAATGATTTACAAAGATTTTTTTTGCCTGATGATTATTCATAGTTGAAGACAGTTCACTAGAGCAGAAAATATGAAAATACTATTGTGATTGTATATATAATGCACCAAGAAACTGAAATATTTTCCTTAAAAAATTATTTTTATGTATTTATATAATAAAAATCAAAGAATAAATAAATAAATAAATAATTTTTATTCTTTTGGATTTTGCAGATTTGGTTCATTTAAAATAAAATAATTTATAATTCAACAATATTCTCTTCAAATTATTTAAATGCATTGATTTGTAATTCTTTGCTTTTCTCATTACCTTTTAAGTTTTAAAGAAATATCTTTTACTGAAATACTTTAGATGTATATTTAATAAATTCAGTTTCTTTAAGATATTAATTTTTTAAATTTAAATAAACATTATAAATTACCGATTTTGTAGCTATTGTGGATAAAATATTAGACAGAATTTCAATAGTTCCTGGTGATACATGAAGTGCTACTTCTGTACAATCAATATTAATATGTTGTTTTTTATCTGATGGACAGCTATACAGAAGATTAATTTCACATGGTGTAAGAATCTATAAATATAGAAAATATTTTATAAATATATTTCAATTATACTTGAATCTTTAAAATATTAAAATTATCTTTTTATAAAGTCATTTATTTTTAATTGAATAAGTAATGAAATTAAATTTTAAAATGAAACAAAATTTTAACTTTTTTGAAACTTAAATAAAATTTCAGCTATAATGAATTTTTCTTCATTATAACTAAAATTAAACATTATTCAGCCTTGAAAAATAGTGATTATTCTTTATATAGAGCAAATATCAATAAATAAAAATTGACAAATTACATCTAATATAATTTATTTAATAATATTCTTTTTCCCAATACTGAAGTGAATGATCATAACTTTTGAAAATAGTCTTTTATACTGCTTAAGCACATTTACAGTGTTATATAAGTGGTAAAACTCAACACAATAGCAGTTGTGAAAAAACTTTTTTAATTAAACAAATGTTTTCGATAAGATTGCTTATCATGATGGTAAGCAATCTTACAAAAAATGTTCATTTAATTAAAAAAGTTTTTTCACAACTGCTATTGTGTTGAGTTTTACTACTTATATAACACTGAAATGAATGATTTCTCTTAAGATATTGAAATTATCACTGAATTCTCAATGCATTTAATAAAGATAATGTAAATATTCTTCAAATTATAAATATCCAAATTATGAATTTTTATACCTTTTAAACATATAATTTTATTTTCAAATTAAAAAAAACATTGAAAAAAATAAAAAAAATTTTAAACATTTTAATAGTGAAATATTTTGCAATATATATAATATAAAATTATATATTTAACATGCTACTATTTTTAGTGTGTTATTTCTAGATGGCAAAACTTCCATCAAAAGTTCTTATATTATAATTGGACATATACAGGTTGGGTCAAAAGAAAAATCATAAATTTCTTGCATCCAAATAATTAAAAAGTTCTTATAAATTTAGACCTAAAACTGTTGCATTTAAGATCAATATGCACATTTTATAATAGTGCTGTTTCAAAGATAAAAGAAATGGGTGTTTAATTAATGAAATAAATTTTAAAAAATTTCCAATACAATTTAACATTTTCTTATGTCTTTTCCTCTCTTGGACTATGATATCAATTTAAAAAAAATTGACATCATATCCAAGAGGAGGAAAAACATAAGAAAATGTTAAACTATATTGGAAATATTTTAAAATTTATTTCATTAATTAAAAATGTTTCCCTTTATGGTCTTTAAAAAACCTATTACTATGAAATACACATATTGCTCTTAAATGCAGCATTTTTGAGCCTATGTTTATAAGAACTTTTTCATTATTTTGATGCAAGAAATTTGTGATTTGTTTTGACCCAATCATTATAGGACACCTGTATATATTTAAATCTCTAAACTAATAATCTTCTAATTGACCCAATTAATAACATATATTATGCAATGCAGTTTTAGGTTCAGTACAAAAGCAGTGCTGAACCTAAAATTTGAGTTGTGAATGAATTATATTTGAATTATCTGTATCCTGTTTAATATTAGTAACTGTATTTGTTTACTGTGTTATCTATATTATTTGTTCTAATAATAATCTATAATAAACATTTTAAAAAATTATTTTGAATAAACAGATAATTCATCCAACTATATAAAAAGAGATTGTTCAATAAATTTGATATTTTCAATTTAAGTAAGTTCAGTTATATTTCAAATCTTTCCTTCTCTCCAGATATAATTAATAATAATTATTTCTGAAGAAATAATTCCATAAAATAATAATTCTATTATTCTGTACAGCTATTTTATGAGGAATCAAATCCAAACCTTTATTTTAATTCTATTCTTTTCATATTATATTTACTTATTGGGTGTTAGTAGTTATTGGATACAGACAGTTACTACTAACACCCAGTTAAGGGATTTAAGATAATATACAGGTATCCCTTAATTAATGAATATTTGGTGTATAAATTATCAATTTAGCAAACTGTATAAATGTATACCAGTTTTCATTTTGCATAGAAACTACTTCAATCAATTATCCACTGTAATTTATTTAAATCAAATGATTTTATTTTGTTTTGTCTACTAATTTATGTTAAGCATATCAGGATATGTATGTATTGGTGTAAATACAAAACTAATTATTAGAGTAAAAAACAAATACTTAGATTTGCTGGTATACTTTTTATTTATATTATCTGAGGCATATAAATGAGTTAAAAAATACTGAAGTTTAAAACAGATAAGAACAAAATCAAATAAAATAAAAAGTTGATATAGAATTTTCCACATGCCAGTAAAATTTGTGTACACCCAAAATTGGCACATTTGCCATCACTGGTATATAAAATTGATTTTAAGATAAAAATCATTTCTGTATTCACTAGATGATCCAGTATCAATCTTGGTATATACTGATAATATGAGTATGGATAATGTATCTACTGGATTTTTCAAAATTTTTTATGACCATATAACACTATTTAACTTTATAAAACAATGATTGCACATTATTCCAGAAATGTATATCTTTAATATATTTTTTTTGTTTATAAATTTGAACTATGACAGTTGTTTATCATTCTATTGGAATCAGTTAAATTGAGTCAATGTAATCCTTTAAAAAATTATTTTGTGTCTATTAGTTTTAATAAAATTATTACAATAATAAAATCCATACTTAATGTGTTTTTCACAAATAGAATTAAAATAATCAATACTAGCTCTTAGAAAATTAAATTTATTTTGCAAATAATTTAGCCAAATGAAAATTTTTGAGAATTACATAAATTTAAGATGATATCAATGAAAATTTTATAAATTTTTAACCTATTTGCTGCCACTGATGTGATTAGATGAAAAATGATAAAACAAAAAATAATTAAAAACAATAAAAAATGATATAAAAAAAAAAATTCAATCCTGAGTTATATAGTAAAGCTATTGTGGAATGATTTCTTTGCATTTATTGGGTGAAAATACACACTTTCAATGATGGATCCTAAATTTCTGATTGCTGAATTTCTTTTTAAATTCCATTCTAAAGACAGAAAATGTAAATGAAATGTATTCATAAAATTTGGATTATTTTTCATCGAATCTTATTGATTCTGCTTTCTATTATATTATATTTTAGTAATCCTATTTTGATTTTGGGGTGAAATAAATTTATTTTTGAAATTTTAAGTAAAACATGGAATCTTAGTATGAGCTATAAAATTCATGAAATTGAAAAAATTTTGCTGATCATACAAAAATTTTGGTTAATTCTGTTAAAATATAGAATATTTTTACTTATTTGTTTATTTATTGTTTTACTTTTACAAATAATTTAGTAAAATAGGAGAAAATCCTAATGTAAACAACCCCAGGCTATAAAAAGGGGAATGGCAGTTTTGTTGTATTATGGCAACCAGTCATTTTGCAAGGAACCACAGCCAAGCTTACTTTACTGCACTGCACATGGTATTCGATGTACTGTGTCGACAAAGTATTTCAAGGCCAATTAGAGTAGGCAGAAAATGTTTTTGCATATTAATTAGACTTAATTAAAAAAGAATCTGGAAGCGAAAGGAATAAATAATAAATATCATAACAACTGATATGTTTATTTGCATATTAAGCTTAAATCTGAAGATCACTTAACAGTTTTGAAATTCAAACTCAAATGGCAAGAAATAGGCTAAATAGGTACATTACTCATGAACAGGTTGAAAATTTTTATATTGGAATTAATGAGAAATGAATTTTTAGTTTACAAATTCTCACATAATGAACAATTTTAAGGCCTCAGTTATCTTCATGAATTAAATAATATTTGTATTTATTTATTGTAGCAGAAGACAAATTTTTGAAGATTATTATAAAGACTTAGAATATAATGTTTCTATTGATTGGCTATGCATTAAGGCTATTAATGAAATATTCTTTGTAAAATAACAACTAAATTGTACTTAGATGATAATTTATTTAAATACAATTTGGTATCATAAGAGGTTCAAGAAAACTTTTTGTCCATTATTTTTTCTATAAAAAACTTTTGATTTAAATTTGATAAAGGTTATTACTAAAATTTAAATAAGATTACATAGATACTCTTGTATTTTAATCTTGAATACTACTTAAACCAGTTTTAACTAGACATTTTCTTATATTTATTTTTCATTTTATTGATACATTTAATATAAATTTTTTTACCTGTACAGAAGTATTATTTCTTTGTGAAGGATTATAGCAAGCAGTAAAAATTTGTAAATCTGTAATAGCACCAGAAATATTTAGAGCACCTGGATCCATAATCATCTTCATTTGTATTGCATTCTTAAGCAAAAAAAAATTGAATTAATAAAATATATTTTATAATTAAAATATTATTCAAAATTTCATTTTATAAATATATATATATATATATACACACAACCAATATAAATTTTATAATCATCAATGATATTATATTAAATGATTTGGGAATATGAAAACAAATGTATGAATGCTCCCAAATATCCAAATATCCTAACAAAAACAAACTCCCCTAGTAATTAAATTTTGAATTAACTGCCAATTAATAATTATTATTTTTTAATTTTATATTATGGTGCCACCATCTATCGGATTAATAATTAATTAAAGTTGGACTAAGGTGGCACCATCTATTATTTAATAATTAAACTAGAATTTTGACTAATTTCCCAAAATTAAAAATTTGCCTTGGCCTGGAATC